>JAASGA010000101.1:0-38359 GCA_023334105.1 Globisporangium nodosum
AGGATTACACCAAATGCAGAACTAACGTAATCAAAACAAACACTCTTGTGCAGAATGTTGTCATGAATACGCTAGTGAGCACGGGTGAGTGTTGGTTGGTTATCGTGAGTGATGGTGAGTCCTCACAAGGCGCCACCATGCCTTCTTGCCACTCGTATTTGCTATCTCGAAATCCGTCAGGATCTGCACATCTACACCGCGTTCCTCCTTCGCAGCGATAAGGCGGTCGACGACCTGCCACAAACAGTCGTCAGGACGAGTTCACATGATGCTCATCGCGCTCGTGACACGTACAGCTTGGTCGGAGATCAGGTAGACCGCTATCCACAGTGTGTGGACCGCAGAGTCAATAATACCGAGGATGGTGTTGCTGGCCGTCACCTCCCAATGTGCAAATTTGCACGCTCACCGCCGACACCCTCCTTCCTTCCTCCACTCGCGACACGGTGCTGCCGAATCCGAGAAGAGAAGTACCCACAGCAGGTGCACGTCTTCCATGAGCCAGACCGCAAGTCGCTCCACTTGGTTTCTTGGCTCAGTGCCGCGTTCCTGGGCACGACGGCCCACCTCACTGAACTAGTCCTGATAGTGCTGGAAGTGCACTATGTGAGTTTCTTTGTCGCGAAGCGCGTGGCGGTGGTATGCTTCGTCCATGAGAGTTCGAGGTTCCGGTTGCTGCCGCTGATGTGACAGCTCAATCTGCAAGGCGCGCTGTAGGTATTGAGTCCAATGCTGCTGCTGAGTGGCAACTTGCTGCCGAATGTCCATCTGACTCACGAGGCGGCGTTGCTGCTCCCACGCCAGCTGGTGGCCCATCCAGCGTTCGAACTACCGTTGCTCTCGGTCGCAAAGCTGGAGATGCTGTCGATCATTAAGGTTCGCTCCCGCCCCGAAATACAACGAGATCAGCGACCCGCGTCCCCTGGCGGTCAACGAGGAGTCGGTACTAGTTCGGCAAGTACTCCTTGTCCGCTAAGAACCTCTTGAGGGCGTCGACTCTGCTCTACTGCTGCTGCTCTGCGACGCGCAGCTCTCGCCAGATCTCGAGGCGCTGGTGTTGGAGCGGTGGTGGTTCTCTGAGGCCTCGACGAAGCCCGCGCGCTTGCATCTGCGCAAACCGAAATTGGAGCTGTTGCTCTTGAAAGTCGTCAAGGTCCAGCTCGTCTTCCGGCGCCACTTGGTTCCATTGTTCGCGCTGCTGCTGCTCGTTGTTCAGAGAGCTCGTCGTGTCGATCACCGTGTTATGCTGCTGCTGCACTGACTCGTAGCTGAACAGCTCCACGGGCTCCTCGCGGAACTCGGTGTCTGATGTGCGCTCCAACTCGAGCGCCGTGCCCGTCAGCGCTGCGGCCAGGTCGCCAGCGCCTTCTGCAATTCGTCTGCGAAGCGCACTTTTGCTGACTCCCTGGATGCCGTGCTCGAACAATCGAGCGGCTTCCGGTAGAGTGAAGCCCATTCTGTTTACCAAGAGGCTCACGCACGCAGTAGCCCCCGCCTAGGCCCGCTCATTTTGCTGACGCTGTTGGTCGAGCCTCCGGATCGCCCGCACCGCGGCGTTGAGCACCGGCGTTGTAACGGACCTGCCCGTTACGCGGGGGTGCACGTTCGAGTCTGCGAGGAAGCGCGAGCAGCCAAGTCCCAGACTTGACTGAAAGCTTGTATGCGAGACGGGAATGTTCCAGTCCCGAGCCGCTTTCTCACAAGTTGGGGTTTGTGGGAAAAATGAGAGTGAGATTGAATGAACTCAAACTCCTGTGGGTTCGAGGTTAAAAGAAACCCTTAACTTGCTGGCTTCCTACTTCTGAATGGCTGGAGGCAGGGCACCTCCTAGCCAATGAATGACCGTCTCGTGTGGACGTCATCATGTCATTCATTCGAAACAGTGACACCCCGTTTGGTGTCACTGAAGCCAGACGGTCGGTATACCACTAACCGCACTGCGGTCTACTATGTAACGGGAACCCCGTTACAGGCGTGGTCACCCGGCCGCGCGCGTACTGCTCGTCGAGCTCGCGTGCTGCTGAGAAAATCGCTGCCCTGTGAGTGGGCAGCATTTTGACGCGGTAGTCCGATTTCGTTTTGACACCTCAGGAAGTCAAAACGAAAGAAATTTCGTGATTGTGTCCGTTGAGCGACTGCACAATAATGGGATTGTAACCATGCGGGAAAGCAATTGTATTGACTTCTCGGGTAGTCGTATTGCAATGATATTGGAGCCGACTCCAATACACTGTCAAAACCATACAAAAGCCAATTCAAGAGACTATCATTAGCGATTGGCTCGGAGGTCAGTCCCAATATCATTGCAATACGACTTCGTTGGGGGCGTATTTTTCAGGAGTCTTTTCTCAAGTAGTTTTACAAAGTGGTAGCGCGAGTGTTACTATAATGATCTGGTTTATTGAAGGACATTGTTCCTAAACTGATTGTTGATTGCGTACGGTGATGACGCATCATCTGGAACAGAATTACTTGGAATTTGTATGCTTCTGGAAAGCCAATCAGAGGCGAGTACCGTCTGCTCTGATTGGCTGGATTTCTGAGATGACGTCATCTTCCCCATTCTAGAATTGCTTCTAAAACCTGACCAGACCTGAACGCAGAACTGAGCGCCGATGCCGCACAAAATGCTGTACAGAAAATGGTAGACAGCATGCAGACGATGAGCGCGGCGACGCCGCCAACGTTGCCGCCGATGCGCAGGCGCGTGTTCCGCGTGGCGCTGAGCGCGCACGCGCCGTCGGAGATCAACTTCAAGGAGCTGCTGGCGCGCAGCCTCGCAGCTGCCGCCGATGGCAGCGCGCAGCCGGCCGCGAGAGACGCTGGACTGCCACCTACTGTGCAGCTTTCGCTTTCTGCGCCTGCTCCTCCTTCGCAACCGGCGGCGCCTGCGCTCGCGGGTCCACGCTCGCAGCGCTACAACATCATCGAGCGACTGGAGAAACGCTACGGCGGCGGTGCCGTGGTCGACTGCTCTGAGAGCGCAGACGGTGGCGGCGGACGCGGCGGCGACGAGGACGACTACTACGACTCGGAGGACTCGTTCATCGACGACGAGGAGCTGCAGCAGGACATCGAGGAGATCCACGGCCAGGCGCGCGTGAAGACCAAGCACGCGGGCTTCTTCGTGAACGCCGGCGACGAGATCGAGACGCTCGAGCGCGACGACAAGTGCGTGTGTGTGTGCGTGTGTGCGTGTGGAGGAGAGCAGCGGCAGGCGAGACGCGAGAGTGCTGACTTGTGCGGCTGCTGCTGTGGTTATGCTTCTTGGTGACGGTGGCGGTGCGCAGTGACGACGCGGACGATGCGGCGGGCAAGCAGCGCAAGAAGAGCCGGAAGAGCGGCGCCGAGTCGTCCAAGTCCGTCAAGGGCTACCTGGACGAGTGGTCGGAGGCGGCGTCCGACTGGAACCCCGAGCCGGAGGTGGTCACGAAGATGGAGGCGCTGCGCGCCGCCGTGCGAGAGTGTGCGTGTTATTTGCTGTTGTGTGCGGTGTGAGTGCTGCTGCTGCTGCAGACTCACTCTGTTTTCTCGCTGTACTGCGGTACTGGTTGTTGCTACGCTGCAGTGGAGCAGACCGCGCCGATCACGAAGGTGTTCCCGCGCAAGCTGGACGACGCTCTGCGCGCGGTGGACATTCTCGTGGTGGAGGCGCACCCGAACAAGTGGCGCGTGAACGGCTACTTTGCGACGCTCATGACGTTCCTGCCGTTCACGAAGCAGTACCTCAAGGTGCGCGGCGCAGCCTTGGAGTCAGGACGATCTCTCGCGCGAGCTGGCAGCAGCTCACACCCAAGTGTCTCCGCTGCTTGTTTCATTTGATAGTCGAACATGCTGCGTCTCGAAGCCCGGGATAACGCGCAGAAGCTGAAGGACGATCTGGAGAAGGCGTTCCAAGCCGTTAGCGAGCTCGTGCGTGTCCGAGTGCTGGTGGTCGCTGTGGGGCGAAGTCTTGTTGTCGCTGTATAACTCCTAACGCGGATGCGGCGCTTTGTGTACAGATCGCTGTGCACGTGAACCGCACGAAGACGGAGCCGCTGGAGCAGGTGAAGGAAGGTGCGTCGATGTGTGAGAGCTGTGGTCGTGTGTGTGTGGATGTCTGTGAAGTGGCCATGGCCGCTCACCCGATGCGCGAATGCGATTCACAGGCATCGTTCAAGACCGCGACCTGGCAGAGAAGCTGCGCCAGCTGCTGAGTGTCCAAGACGAATGGGCCACCAAAGAGAACGACTACCGGTGAGTGGAAGGAAGGAGGCACTCAGCGCTGCAAGTCAGCACTCGTATGGTGTCTGATCTCGCGACGACGTGTGAGTGTGTCAGGCAAATGCTCAAGACAGAGGACAAGAAGCACCTGAAGGAGCAAGACTACGCGCCTCTCAACTCGCGTCAAGAGAAGAACCGCTGCTTCAGCCGCGTACGCTGTGCCTCTGCCTCTCTTCACTCGTGCTACCCGCGGACTTCTCACCGCTCCTCTTGCTGCGTTTGTTGCCGATCCACCAGGTTCTCGCGCTCTTCTCTCCGCCCGTGGGACTGATGGACCTGCCAACTCTCCGAGGCATGAACAAGTCGGCGAAGTCCAAGCCTGCGAAGAAGCTTGTGGTCCAGACAAAGCCGGGCGTGGCAGCGAAACCCGCGCCGGTGACGGCAACGGCAGCAGCGACGCCGGCAGTCGTGAAGCGAAACAAGAGTCCGACAGTGGCACCGCTTCCGTCTCCGACGGTGGCGAAGAAGGGCATCAAGCCGTTCAAGTCGCGCATGATGGACGAGACGCCGCCGTTCTCCGCCGAGGACTTTGAGGAGATCGAGTGAACGAACGGCTCAAGAGTGGACGATGGATGCCTGGCAGCACACATGGAGACACGAAGAAAGCATCTGTTCAAATAGAAGATCTATGGTGAGTGAGTGGGGGCGAGATCGACCGACCGACAGCCTCACAAGCGAGTCTACTCCTCGCTCTTCACAGCCGCAGCAGCGGTTGTGAGCACGTTGCTCCGCTTCACGCGCTCAAAGACGATGATCATCTCGCAGTGGGGCGTGTGTGGGAACATGTCGACCGGGATCGCGTGCACGGGCTCGAACGCGTCGCCCACGAGCGTCTTGGTCTTCGGGCCGCAGAGGATCATGGCGTCCTGGATGAGCGACCCCGTCGGGTTGCACGACACGTACACGATCCGCTCCACGGGCGGACAGCTGCGGAGCGCGCGCAGCACCTGGAAATGCAGCCCGGCGCGCGGCGGGTCCACGATCGCCACGACGCGCTTGAGCTGCTGCTCCGACTCGGAGCGCTTCTCCTTGAGCAAGTCCTTCATCACGTCCTCGGCCTTCGAGTTGATGAAGCTCACGTTCTCGATACCGTTGAGCTTGGCGTTCACGGCCGCGTCGTCCGTCGCCGCCTTGCAGATCTCGATGCCGACCACCTTGCCCGCACCCTCAGACGCGCAGATCCCGATCGTGCCCGTGCCGCAGCAGACGTCATACAGCAGCGTGCTCTCGTCGGCGTTCGCGTGCTCCTTCACGAGTGAGTACAGCGTCTCCGCGCCGCGCGTGTTCACCTGGAAGAACGCGCCGGGAGAGACCGAGAACCGCATGCCGAGCAGGTGCTCCTCGATCGTCTGCTTGCCGTAGATGTGCGTCACCGGGTCGTCCTCGGACGGCGCTGAGACGCCCGCATACTCCTGCAGGAAGATCGACGTGACCTTGAATGGCAGCGCCTCGTCCGTGAGCGCAGCGATCAGCTTCTGCTTGAGCTCGTCGTTCTTGGCGGTGTCCCCCAAGGGCTTCACCATCACGACCACCATGAGGTCGCCCGTGCACTCGCTCTCGCGGACAGTGAGCATGCGCCACACGCCGTCCTGCGCCTTGACGTCGTACACCGGGTACTCGGCCGTCTCGATGAGCTTCTGGATCGCAACGCACACCGCCTTCATGGTGCGCGAGACGTTCACACAGTCATCCGGCTTGCTCGTCGTGATGACGCCGTCGCGGAAGAGCCCGAGGCGGAAGCCCACGCACGGCTTACCGTCCGTGTCGAAGCCGATGCTGAACTCGCACTTGTTGCGGTACCCTTCCGTCACGGGGGACGGGTGGATCGAGTCGGTCGGGCAGCAGAGACCCTTGTGGCTCGCAAACGCCGTGAACGCGGCGCCGGCGCCCTCGCTCAGCACAATCGGCGCCGTCAGCACCACCTGCCCGTCGCCCATGACATACTCCAGCTTGCTCGCGGTGAGCAGAATGAGCTGCGCGTTGTGCGACGTCATGCCCAGCACGTCCTCCGTCACGTCCACGCGCCAGGGCTCGAACGCCAGCGCCTCGAGCGCGTCCGACGTCAGCGGCGCGCGCCACCACCGCGCATCGCTCGCGTTGCGCGGGCAGTACGCGTACAGGTGGCCGTTGTAGAGGCCGATCAAGTGCGCGCCGGCGACCGCGCCGATCTCCTTCCACGCTCCGGAGGCGAACCTGCCCGTGCCCTCCTGCTTGAGCACGCGGCCGTCGGCAGTGCAGCAGAGCAGCGTGCCGCGCAGCGACGCCAGCGACTTGATCTCCGCGCCGCCGGGGCCGTCGCAGATCTTCACCCACTCGCGCTCCTTCCCGCGGCTTGTGAGCGCGCAGATCGTGTTGTCCGTCTTGGCGGCGACGAGCTCGCTGCCGAACGACACGATGGCCGCGACGCCCGCGGCGCTCACCTCGCGCTTCCACGTGGTGCTCTCGTCAGCCTCGTGCACGCGCGAGTAGAGGACGTCACCGGCCACGACGAACATCGAGCCGTGGCTCGTGAGCCAGTGCGGGAACTCCATGCGCGCCTTGTGGTGCGCCGGGATCGGGCCGTCCACGCTTTTGTTGTTGCTGCGGTTGCCCGCGTCCACGCGCTTCTCCTTCTTGCCGTACTCCTTGCGCGTGTTGCGCACGATCTTCACGAGCACCTTCTTCATCTCGGCCTCCTTGCGCTCCAGCTGCTCCTCGTACGGGACGGACGCCCACGGCGTCACCACGTCGCTCGCGCACGTGGGCACGGTGGATGCAGGCGCAGACGATGCGGCGTCATCCGCGTTGCCCTCGTCGCCCTCCTGCCGCTCGTGGTGCTTGCGCTTCTTGCCGCCGCGCGCGCGGTCGCTCTGCATGCTGCGCTTCACGAGCGCGTCCTTGGCGTCCATGGGCTCGCCGAACCACGTGAGCGCGCGCAGCACCGGCAGCGCGGCGTCCCGCTCCGCGCGCGAGCCGAAGTGCACGAAGCCGAACGAGAGCTGGCGCGATTTCTGCACCTTGTGGAAGGCGACGCCGTGCTCGCGCAGGAAGTCCTCCATGACCTTCGCGTCGCGCCACTTGCCGTAGTTGAGCACCACGGCCTTGATGTCCTCGTTGCTGCCGTTCGGCGCGGGCTCGGCGTGGGCGGCGGCGTCCATCGTGGCAGGCAGGCACGTACGTCGAGAGCTCTGCTTGCTGCAGCAGCGGATGGCTTTACGCGAATGAGTGAGCTCCAGTCGACTTTGAGGACGGATGACATATTGCGGTGTCCAGATGACGGCATCAAAACGAGTAGTGTAGTATGGATATTTGTATGACAGTGTCCTCCACGGTTCGAATCACCCGCTCCAACCAGCTTCGGCTCAAACTCGCTCGACCACTTTTCTTCAGCATGAGCGCCGACCAAGACCTGCGCGCGGCGCGCGCGCACGGCGCGCTGCTGGCGCCGACGGAGATCCGCGCGGGCTTCCAGGTTTCGGTGCACGAGTGTCCCAAGCTGCTGCTGCGCGAGCTCAAGCACGTGTTCCCGGCGCAGTTTGGCGGCACGCGGCGCAAAGAAGGCGAGAGCGGCGGCGCGGCACGGGCGGTGCTCACGTGCCAGCGCGCGCTGATGGATCTGAGCCAGTTCGGCACGGACGCGGACCGCGAGAAGGACCGACTGCTGGAGACATTTGTGGAGTTCGCGCAGCACGTGAGCGCGCGGCTGCTGGCGCTCGGCTTCTGGGCGGACTTCATTGACCCGTGCTCGGGGCTGCCGGTGCGTTCGTGTGTGATTGCGAGCAGAGGATGTGTGTGTGCATGCGCTTCTCGTCGTACTGACAGATCTTTCGTGTTGCGCGACGCAGATGCTCACGCTGCAGTCGAACAAGGTGTACAGCGAGGTGGACGGCGTGGAGGTCCTGCTGCGGTATCGCTGCCTGAGCGCCGGCATGTGCAAGATCCTGCTGCACCCGGTGTGGGGGGCGGCCGTGTACCCGGCGTCGCTCTTCACGAACGCGCCGTTCGAGGCCGTGCGCGACGCGATCCTGAGCTCGCCGTTCAGCGAGAGCCCCAAGTCGGCGGATGCGACGGATGCGGTGGCGACGGAAGCGGTGGTGACGGATGCGGAGCCAGTGGCGAACGACGCGACACCAGCGACGTCGTAGTTAACTGCGCCGCCTTTGTAACATACGAACGCGCGAGTAAGCTCCGTTTGTGGTGGCGGCGTTCCTACACGCACGCTAAGTGTCTCGTTCCAGTGCACACACACATGCACACAGGGAGGAGCATGGCACTCGTCGATCTTCCAGCATCAAACCATGCTGCTTGGTGTCACTCGTACCACAGAATTCTCGTGAGGTACACCAAATGGTGGCGAAAGAGTCACTCTTCTCGCCACCAGTAGCTCATTTCCCTTGATTTTATCGCTATTGCACTTTCAACGCCAAAGCGACAGCAACAGCGAGGAGCAACGATGGCGAGCGGAGGCTTCCGGGTGCGCGCGCCTTGTCTTCCTCTCTCTCTGTACGGCACTCAGTATGGGCCTCACTCACTCTCTTACTACACGCAGGGCACGAGCATCGAGCAGGATGCGCGGTTCTTCAACCAGAACAAGAAGCTGCTCGCGAAGATGGCGTTCCCCAAGTGCTTCGACGAGAAGGTGGACCTGCGCAAGGTGAAGCTCGAGGTGATGCAGCAGTGGGTGACGGAGCGCGTGACGCAGCTGCTGGGCTTCGAGGACGACATCGTGGCGTCGCTCATCGTGAACCTGCTGGAGCCCAAAGTGGACGAGAAGCCGGACCCGCGCCAGCTGCAGGTGGCGATCACGGGCTTCCTCGAGAAGGACGCGCCGGCGTTCACCCAGGAGCTCTGGGAGCTGCTGCTCAGCGCGCAGGCGCACCCGACGGGCATCCCGACGCAGCTGCTGGAGAAGAAGAAGCAGGAGCTCGAGCAGCTCGCGGGTGAGAAGGAGAAGCTGCGCCAAGCGCTCGAGAAGAAGCGCCGTGAGGCTTCTGGGAATCGCGGCCCCATTGAGCGCGGGACTGCTGCTGCTGCTGACCAGCCGGATCGCCGAGAGGCCGGTGATCGCGACAGCAGAGCGGCCGCGGATCGCAAAGAGACTTCGGAAGGCGATCGCGGGCGGAGAGACTCGCGGGACTACGGCCGCCGAGAGACCGGCGCGCGTGATCGCGGTGGTCGTAGAGACTCGCGGGAGCGCGGCCGCAGAGAGAGCCCTCGCCGCTACAGCGACCGGCGCAGTCGCGACCGTTCTCGCTCGCGTCCGCGTCGCCGCTCTCGCAGCCCGTCGCATCGTCGTCGACGCCGCTCGCCGTCGTCATCTCGGTCGAAGTCCAGGTCGGCGTCCGCTGACTCGCGGAGACGGAGACGGTGAGGAGCGCCTTTGTGAACCACTAGATGCCAGAGTCGAGGTGCTCACACTACATTGTGTGAATGTGATGTTCCTACGCGCTCAGGTCGCGCTCGCGTTCGTCGAGACGCCGTAGCTCGCACTCATCTCGGGACAAGAAGGCGTCACGCAGAGCGAGGTAGGCTTGTCGCCGTGGTGTTCTTTGCTGCCGTTGGGTTCCTATACTGAATAGTGCTGTGTGTGCTGTGTGTTGGCAGCAGAAGCCGTCGCTCGCGTTCTCGTTCGCACTCGAGATCGCGTTCTCGTTCGGACTCGCGATCACGTTCCCGTAGCTCGTAGAGCAAGAGCGAGCGAGCGAGCGAGAGAGAGAGAAAGAGAGAGAGAGAGAGAGCCAACCATGTTGCCTGCCGATCGAGGAGTAATAGCAGCCCTTGCGCTTCTAATCGCAGAGCCGCGAGACTGCAAGAAGCCAACTGTTCACGTACGAGCGAGCGCAGACATGTTCGCAGGCAAAGTGGCAGCTGGACACGACGCCGCAGACGCGAGCGACAGCACGGCAGAGTTGGACGCGTTCCTCCAGAAGGAGGAAGCGGCGACGGTGGCGTCGACGACGAAGAAGAAGAAGGTGAAGCAGCTCGCGGAGGATGAACCGAAGCTGTTCATGGAGCTGGGCTGGTCGGCGCAGCAGAAAATCGGCACGACGGCGCCGGTGCTGCGCCAGGCGGAGGGCGACTCGCTCAAGCAGCGTCTGCGCGCTTACCGCCGCTCGATCTTCTTCCACATCCACGGTGCGCTCGCTCGTCTCGACTTGGTGTGGTGAGGTAGCGGAAGCGCGGCTGAGTGCTTCGTTGCTGCTCTCCGACGACAGCCAAGCTGGACCACAACGGCTACCTGCTGCATCAGCTGCGCATGAACAAGCAAGATCCGAACGGCAAAGACGTGCGTTCGTTCGCGGATGTGGACTCGCGAGTCGTCACAGCAACTGAGAGCAGTTCGTGGCGTGTTGGTGTTGGCTTGGCGACGCGTTGTTGGTGCGGCACAGGAGAAAGGAAGAACCGCTCTGCACTACGCCTGCCGATACGTACGCCGCGAGCGCTGCAGGATGGTCAGAGTGTGGCGAAAGGCTTGATCTGATGTGAATCACATGACCAGGGAGCGCTGACCGCCGTGCGAACGCTCGTCTATGAAGAAGTGACGATCGACGACCCGGATGTGAGTGCATCGGCGGCGGTTGTGTGCGTACTCGTACTGCGACTCACACCGAGTCTCTCGCTCGCATTCTGCATGGCTTACCGACTCCCAGCTCGAGATGCGCTGGACGCCACTGCACTACGCCGTCATGGGAGGCCACGAGCACATCGTGGAGCGGTTGATCGAGAAAGCTCCTGTCCGGAGGATCACGATCAACCGAAAAGACGTGCGTGCTCGTTGCTGTCGTTGAGTAGCTCTTCGTGGGTGCGGATGCTGACCTGGGATCGAACTCACGACCTGGTTGCTCGACGCAGAAACACGGCACGACGCCTCTGATGCTGGTCGGGTGGATATCATATGTGCGTCTTGCTCGCGAGCACCCCTCGAGCTCACGAAGCCTTGCGGCTGTTGTGTCGCCCAGGCGTGCGGCGAGGACCACGCGAGTATCGCCAAGCTCTTGCTGCGCAAGAAGGCGTTCATCGACGAGACCGACGTGAGCTGCAGCAGCAGATCGACGGCCAACGCTTCGCCGACAGCTCGACTGAACATGGAACATGTGCATGTGTCTATCTCGCGCTTGTGTGTGGTCCTTCCATCCAGGAGGACGGCTGGAGTGCGCTCCACTATGGTACAACTTGTCCTTCTCTCTCTCGTGCTGCACTCGGTGTCTTCTCTCTATCTCATCTCTCTTGCTCTTGCTCTTGCTCTTGCTCTTGCTCTTGCGCTCATCAGCTGCAGTCAACGACTCGGCGCTCGCAGCGGAGGTTCTCGTCCAGTACGACATCAACCTCAAGGCGAGAACGCATGCCACGAACGAGACGGCGCTGGAGATGGCCGAGCGCTTGCGCTCCCACTTGGTCGCCATCCTGCTGTACGAGTTCACGTATCGCAAGTCGTGACGCGAGATGTGCGCACTCCAATGAACGCGCTGCATGTTCGTGCAGCACACTCGCTAGCCCAGCCGGATGTTCTTGATCAGCGACTGCGCGATGATCGGCCGCGCGACCTTGAGCACGTCGATCTCGGGGTCCAGCTTCCTGCCCACGGCTTCGAGCACCGCGATCGAGATCACGATCGACGCGTACTTGCCCTCGAGCTTCACCTCGTGCGTGCAGCAGAGCTCGAGCACCTCACGGAGCAGCGAGCCGACGTGCACTTTCTCGAGCTTGAGCTTCCAACCGAGCGCTTCCGCCACGATCCGCTCCATGCCATGGCAGAACGACTCCAGGTCCTTGCACTTCTGCTGCGACAGCTCGCCGTTCTCGAGCTTCTTCTCGTACTCCTTACTCCGGGACACGATGAGCTCGCCCGCCTTGTACCCGTCGCCCGACGCCACCGCGTGGAAAAGCTCGACGAAGTTGCGCAGGTCCACCGGGTCGAGCTTCGTCACGATGCCCGCGTCGATCGCCACCACACCGGGATGGACGCCGCCGCTGCCACGACTGCGTCCACTGCGCGACTCGTGGGCGGTCGCCAGCTGCGCGTCGAAGAGCAGGTTGCCCGGGTGCAGGTCTCCGTGCGCAAAGTTGTCGAGGAACACCATGCGCAAGTAGCCTTCGAGCACGACGTGCGCGACCGCCTTGCGCCGCGCCGAGTCGAGCTGCGCGATCTCGCTGAAGTGCAGGCCGGCCTCGAAGCTCTCGACGAGCACGCTCTCGGTCGTGTAGTCCATGTGCGGAACCGGGAAGCGCAGCCCCTCGCGGTGCTGGAAGTGCTCGCGGAAGAGCACGAGGTTCTCCGCCTCCGTGCGCAGGTTGAGCTGTCGGTGCATGATCGACGCGAACTCCTCGACGCTGTCGCTGCCGCCGAGCCAGCGCAGCGTCGGCACGGCCTCCAGCAGGCGCACGACGGCGCGCATGAGGTCGAGGTCGAGCTGCACGAGCTCCTTCACGTGCGGGTGGATGACCTTGACCGCGATATCGTCGTTGGTCGCGAGTAGCCGGCCGCGGTAGACCTGCGCGATGCAGCCGGAGCCGATCGGGTGCTGGCTGAGCTCCATCGCGGCGGACCAGTCGTCGCCGAAGGCCATGCGCAGCGCCTCCTCAGTCTGCGCCCACGAGTGCGTCGGCGCGTGCTCGTGGAAGCGCTCGAAGCGGTCGCAGAACGATGGCGGGAAGAGGTCCCGGCGCGTGCTCGCCCACTGCAGGAACTTCATGAGCGCCGGCGACGCCGACTGCGCCGCCCACACGGCGTACTCCCACCAGAGACGCTCGAGCGCTGGCAGCTGCGCGCGCAGCGCCAGCACGAGCGGCGCCGACGCGGCGAGGGGGCTCGCGAGCGCCAGCAGCTTCGCCACGTGCAGCGCCAAGCGCAGCCACTGGCGCAGGCGCTGCAGCAGCGACCGGTCGCTCGTCTGCACAGTGAGCGGTGATGGTTAGTGTACAGCTCTTAAAAAGCCCGCAGCAGCAGCAGCAGCAGCAGCAGGCGTACGTGGGAGAGCGCGAGGCAGCGCAGCCTGGGAAGCGACAACGCGGCGGCACCGCGCGAAGGAGCCGGAGAAGAAAGCGGAGAGCGCTCGCGCTGCTTGAGCGCGACGGCCAACGCCTGCGGCGGAAGGCGGAGCAGCGACGCGGCGCCGCGCCGATGGCACGCGAGCAGCAGGCGCCGAGACGCCGGCGCGCGCGGCAGCAGCAGCATGAGCGTGCGTGAGGAAGTGTTGATGACCAGAAATGGTGTTGCGAGAGAATAAGTCATTGGAGCGAATTTGCTGAAAGAATCGACATGTCGAGGAATCTCGCAGGTGTGTTGGGTGACAACATTCCTGTCACACTAGACGAGAGAACGGCGTCGGCGTGTTTGCCGATGTCTGTCATACAAGAGCTGCTGGTCTTCGCGCTTGTGCTGCTGCTGCTGCTGCTGCTGCGCTGACACTGCGATCGACGAGTGTGTTGAGAGCAGAGCTCGGAGCATGAAGCGACGCATGCGCGGCCTCCCACTCTCGCTGCCGCCACTCTGGCACGCTGCGCTGCACCAGCTCATGAGCCAATTTACCATCATTCTTCCGCGTCGTGCGCGCACACCGCGCGAGCACCAGCTGCAGGCTGCAGCACCTCCAGGAGATTGTTCTCGTGGCGCGTAGCATAACGACACCTTCGCATAGGTCTGCCTTCACCCACAGCTTACAGCACCTTAGAGCACGACCTCGAAGAGTGGGCATCAGCACCATGAATCGTACTTACGCGAGTCAGAGAATGCTCGCAAACCACAAGATTAAAACACGGCCGTATAGCTCTTGCGTGCACGCTACTTTCGCCATCGATGGCTGTGGCTGCCACACCACTTTCGCTTCGAGCGCCTCGGACGCACGCAGAGCAGCAAGCAGAGCACCGCTTCAAGCGGCCGCTTCCCCCCGTTCGCGAAGACTCGCTCGCCCTCCCTCCCCACTACCACCACCACCACCACCACCACCATGGTCGAGCAGCAGCAGCAGGCGTCGCGCTCGCTGCCGGAGCGCATCTCGTTCCCGGACGAGGAGCTCAAGATCCTCGCGCTCTGGGAGCAGCTCGACGCGTTCAAAAAGTCGCTCGAACTCTCCAAGGACCGCAAGCCGTTCACGTTCTACGACGGCCCGCCGTTCGCCACGGGGCTGCCGCACCACGGCCACATTCTCGCCGGCACGATCAAGGACACCGTCACGCGCTACGCGCACCAGACGGGCCACTTCGTCGAGCGCCGCTTCGGCTGGGACTGCCACGGACTGCCGGTCGAGAATGAGATCAACAAGCGGCTCAACGTGACCACGAAGGAGCAGGTGCTCGAGATGGGCATCGACAAGTACAACGCCGAGTGCCGCGGCATCGTGCAGCGCTACACGAAGGAGTGGGAGCGCACGGTGAAGCGTATCGGGCGCTGGATCGACTGCGAGAACGACTACAAGACCATGGAGCCGTGGTTCATGGAGTCGGTCTGGAACGTCTTCCAGACCATCTTCAACAAAGACCTCGTCTACCGCGGCTACAAGATCCTGCCGTACTCGACGGCGTGCACCACGTCGCTGTCCAACTTCGAGGCCAACATGGACTACCGCGACACGCCCGACCCGTCGGTCGTCGTGAGCTTCCCGCTCGTCGACGAGCCGGACGTGGCGCTGCTCGCGTGGACGACCACGCCCTGGACGCTGCCGTCGAACCTCGCGCTGTGCGTCAACGACGCGTTCGAGTACGTCAAGATCAAGGACCTCAAGTCCGGCAAGCTCTTCGTGCTTGCGGAGGCGCGGCTCGTGCAGGTGTACCCCAAGATGGACAAGAAGGGCTACAAGGGCGGCGAGTTCGAGGTGCTCGACAAGTTCAAGGGCGCGACGCTCGTGGGCAAGCAGTACGTGCCGCTCTTCGACACGTTCGCGTCGTGGCCGAACGCCTTCCGCGTGCTCAGCGACAACTACGTGTCCGACAACGGCGGCACGGGCATCGTGCACCAGGCGCCGACGTTCGGCGAGGACGACTACCGCGTGTGCGTCAAGCACGGCGTGACCGACAAGTTCAACCTGCCGGCGACGCTGGACGACAACGGCGTCTTCACGGCCGCCGTGCCGCTCGTCCAGGGGCTGCACGTCAAGGCGGCAGACGACGTGATCTGCAAGGAGCTCAAGGCCAAGGACCGGCTCGTCTCCAAGGGCACGATCGTACACAGCTATCCGTTCTGCTACCGCTCGGGCACGCCGCTCATCTACCGCGCGATCCCGGGCTGGTTCGTCAACGTCGAGAAGATCCGCGACCGCATCGTCGCGAACAACAAGGCGACGTACTGGGTGCCGGCGTTCGTGCAGGAGAAGCGCTTCCACAACTGGCTCGTGGACGGCAAGGACTGGAACATCTCGCGCGGGCGCTTCTGGGGGACGCCGCTGCCGCTCTGGGTCAGCGACGACTACGAGGAGGTCGTGTGCGTCGGCTCGATCGCCGAGCTCGAGGCGCTCTCGGGCGAGAAGGTCACGGACCTCCACCGCGAGTTCATCGACCACATTACGCTGCCGTCCAAGCAGGGCAAGGGCGTGCTGCGCCGCGTGCCGGAGGTCTTCGACTGCTGGTTCGAGAGCGGCTCGATGCCGTATGCGCAGCAGCACTACCCGTTCGAGAACAAGGAAAAGTTCGAGCAGAGCTTCCCTGCGGACTTCGTCGCCGAAGGACTCGACCAGACCCGCGGGTGGTTCTACACGCTCATGGTGCTCTCGACGGCGCTGTTCGACAAGCCGGCGTTCAAGAACCTCATCTGCAACGGCCTCGTGCTCGCCGAGGACGGCCGTAAGATGAGCAAGAGCCTGCGCAACTTCACGGACCCAGCCGAGATCTTCGACAAGCACGGCGCTGACGCGCTGCGCCTGTACCTGATCAACTCGCCAGTCGTGCGTGCGGAGCCGCTGCGCTTCCAGGACGCGGGCGTCTTCGGCGTCATCCGCGAGCTCTTCCTGCCGTGGTTCAACTCGGCGCGCTTCTTCGCGCAGAACGCGGCACGCCTGCAGGAGGCCACGGGCGTGACGTTCGTGCCGAGTCAGGAGGCGGCGCTGGCGTCGACGAACGACATGGACGCGTGGATCATCGCGGCGCTGCACAACCTCATCAAGTTCGTGCACGCCGAGATGCAGGCCTACCGGCTCTACACGGTCGTGCCGCGGCTCGTCGAGTTCATCGACCAGCTCACCAAGTGGTACGTGCGGCTGAACCGCCTGCGCCTTAAGGGCAACGCCGGTAACGACGAGGCGCACGTCGCGCTCTCGGCGCTCTACGAGGTGCTCTACACGCTCGCGAAGCTCATGGCGCCGTTCACGCCGTTCTTCTCCGAGTACATGTACCAGTTCCTGCGCCAGTTCCACCCGTCGGTCGTGAACAGCGTCGCCGGGCTGCCGGAGGATGCGGACGGCGTGGCCCAGAGCGTGCACTTCCTCATGCTCCCGGACTTCGACGCGTCGCGCATTGACGAGGACGTCGAGCGCCGCATGAAGAACCTCCAGGACGTGATCGAGATGGGCCGCGTGGTGCGCGAGCGCCGCGCGATCTCGCTCAAGAACCCGGTGAAGAAGGTGATCGTCGTGTCGGCGGACCCGGCGGCGCTCGCGGGCCTCGAGATGCTCAAGACGTACATCCACGACGAGCTCAACATGCGCGAGCTCGAGTTCACGGCGAACGACAAGGAGTGGTGCGTGCTCAAGGCCGAGGTGAACAACAAGGCGCTTGGCAAGCGCCTCGGCAAGGCGCTCGGCAGCGTGCGCCAGCAGGTTGCGGCGCTCTCGCACGACGCCGTGAGCGCGTTCCTCGCGAACAAGAGCCTCACGGTGGACGGCCACGTGCTCGAGGGTGACGACGTGGTCGTCAAGCGCGAGTTCAAGGGCGACAAGACGGTGTACGAGGCGGACGTGTCGGCGTCGGGCAACCTCACGGTCGTCATCGACACGCGCGAGGACGAGCAGCTCAAGCTGCAGGGCTGCGCGCGTGAGTTCGTGACGCGCGTGCAGAAGCTGCGCAAGAAGGCCGGGCTCGAGCCGCACGACAAGATCCACGTGTACTTTGCCGAGCAGGCGGGCGGCGCCATCTCGGCGGCCGTGCAGGCGTTCACGGGCACGATCGCGGCGGCACTCGGCTCGACGCCCGCGCCGCTGGCGCTGCTGCCGCCGCACAGCGTGCCGATCGTCTCGGAGGACGCGCAGTTCGCGGACTCGTCGGTGACGCTGGTGATGACGCGCCCGGCGGTGTTCTTCGCGGCGGACGACGCCGTGCTGACGAACGGCTCGCGCGTGGCGGCCGACGACATCCGCGCGTACGTGGCGTCGATGGAGTACGCGGACGTCAAGGCGGCGCTGGCGGCGGGGCCGCTCGAGCTGCAGGTGCTGGAGCACAAGGTCGCGCTGGCGCACAAGACGCAGCTCTTCCTGGACGCCAAGGAGTTCGCGGCGGCCGGCGCGAGCGCCGAGCTGCAGTGGCTCTGGGCGTAAGCTAGCCGCAGGCAGTGGAGCGAGGTAGAGAGTGACACGAGAGCGTGCGTGGCAACGGCGCACTTCATTACATAACTTGAGAATGTGGTAGCGGAGCGCTTCCGCGCTCTCTTACGGCTTGCTGAAGCGGTGCTGGAGCCAGTCGTAGGTGACGAGCACGATGCCGAACTGCGGCGCGATGCGACCGACGCGCGGCCCCCAGCCGGCGAAGAGCGCGCTCACGCCGCCCTCGCGGTGGACCTGCTGAAGCGTCTGTAGGAAGCCGCCGGGGGCGGCGCCCCGCGCCTGCATGCGCGTCTTGAGCACATCGAGTGGCGTGGAGAAGAACGCGGCCGGGATGCCCGCAGTGGACGCCGCCGCCATGGACCAACCGAGCGACGAGCCGTCCTCGATCTGCAGCCGCACCTTGGCGTAGTCGTAGAGTGTGAAGTACGTGGCCGCGAACATGACGTCCCGCGAGACGCAGGCGCTGTAGCCGCGGTAGACGCCTCGCAGCCCGAGCTCGCGGATGACGCCCGCTGCGGTGAGCGAGCTGTCGATCTGCATGCGCACCTTGACGATCTCGACTGGGTTCATCACGACGGACTGCGTCACGCCCGAGGCCACGGCGGACGCGAACGACGCCGAGAACGCGCTCGGGTCGGCGAACTTGCCCTTGACGTACTCGCGCGTGGCGAGCGAGACGGCCTTGTCCGGGACCGTGCCGCAGAGCTGCGGGCCGAGCCCCTTGTAGAACGACACGACGCCCTCGTGCTTGACGATGTTGTTGAGCACCTGCAGCGCGGAGCTCGACACGCGACTGTGCTGCATGCGCGTCTTGACGACGTCCACGGGGTACACGGCGATGATGCCGCCCATGCCGGCGGTCGCGCCGATCCACATGGACTGGAACACGCCGCTCTGCGGCGCGCGCGCCGCCAGCGCGCTCGTGGCCGTTGGCGCCGCTGTGAGCGAGCGCGTCTGGTGGGCTCGCAGCTGCATGCTGTTGTCGTTATTGCTGCTGGTGCTCATGCTTTGAGGTGGTGGTGGCCTGCGGGCGAGTGTTGCGAGCAGCGCGAAAGAAAAGTGAGCTCCTGGCCGATATGTTTTTCCGCTGCAGAGATGCGGTGCACGCCCGGCGAGCAAGCGCGCGCGACGCAAGTAGCACCAGCGAACCGCACCAGCAGCGCAATGTGG
Organism: Globisporangium nodosum; assembly: GCA_023334105.1. Taxonomy (NCBI): domain Eukaryota; phylum Oomycota; class Peronosporomycetes; order Pythiales; family Pythiaceae; genus Globisporangium; species Globisporangium nodosum. The sequence goes on from JAASGA010000101.1 coordinate 18,879, forward strand.
TACAGGTAGGTACGTACGCAGAGCGCAAGGTCGATTGAGAAGTCACTCGAGCCTGGCGGCAGGTGGTGCGGGCGGACCAAGTGTGTTTGCGCAAAGGCTACTCTAGAGAGCAAAGCTGAAGAGATCGACGTGAGTCCGAGGGTGCGGATGCGGGAATGGCGGACGGGCGACGCCAGCAGTCGCTGCAGGCAGCGAGTTACACGGATGACAAGCGCGAGGCGACCCGCTGCGTCACTGGCATCGACGCGTCGACAATGGATGATGGATCGGGATTGCACCTGTTAAACAGGTTAACCCTGAGCGGCTATTTCGCACAGAGCTGTGTGGCAGAAAGCCCACGTGTTGCATAAAACAGGTATGTTCCGAAAAATACCGCGATCAGACGGTGACACAACAGGTGCCAATCGATGACGTAGTGTCCGTCACGACGAATCATCGCTCGCAAAAACATGCGACAAATCGCTCAAGTCAGAGCTGCAGTCGGTGGCTGTAGCATTTCGGATAACGCTCGCTGTTACAAAACCTGGTAGTGATAAAATCCAGGTCCTCACTTTTATCACTATCATCCACCTCTCGCCTCGCCACGTGGATCAAAAGCGACAAACACCGCTGCATCGAGCGCATCGAACTCCTCCACGCAAGGGCGACGATGGTGGCGTTCGATTCGTTCACGGGCTTCGTCTACCAGGCGTTCATCGTCTCGCCCGCCATCTCGTGGATCCTGCAGCCGGGCCGCTTCTCGCCGCGCCGCGGCTTCTTCTACGCGGTGGCGCTGCTCGTGGCGCTGGCTGCCGCCTCCATCGTGCGTCATCTCCCCCGCCGCCGCCGTCGTCGTCATCTCTCTCTCACACACACACTAGCAGTCGCTCATACTCCCTCGCTCACTCTCTATGCATCCTGCAGTTCCAGCAGTTCAAGCAGCAGGAGTCCAACTTCTACCACGTGATCGGCGCGCCGCGCGACGCCGGCTTCGCGGAGATCAAGCGCGCGTTCCGCTCGCGCTCCATCGACCTGCACCCGGACAAGAACCCGTCGCCGACCGCCGTCGAGGACTTCAACCGCCTGCGGCTGGCGCTCGATGTACGCGCTTCGCCCGTACAAGTCATCGCCTCATGCTGTTCGCTGACGCTGCTCGTCTCTCTACATCCGCAGGTGCTGGGCGACGCGCAGAAGCGCACGCTCTATGACCTCTTCGGCGAGGGCGCGGTGCTCAAGGACCTCGGCGCCGCGCAGGTCGAGTCGCTCATCGGCGCCGTGTCGTTCTACGCGTTCTGGGGCGTGCTCACGTTCGTGCTGACGCTGAGCGAGGCGGCGCGGGACGCGCGCGCCTGGTCGTTCGCCGGCAGCCTACTCTGCTTCGTGCTCGAGATCAACCTGATCTTCGGCGGCGTGCAGCTGCCCTCGGCATTCTTCCCGTACACGACGGTCTTCGAGCTCACGATGCTCATCCGCGCGGCGTTCCCGCCGTTCGTCAACGGCGCGCGCGCGCTCGGCGGCTACTACTACCGCAGCCTGGCGCATGAGAACTTCGCGCTCGGCATCGAGCTGCTCAAGAGCAACCAGGTTTGTGCGGCTGTCGGTACAGCACCACGTCACAGCCTCAGATGCTCACTGTGTAGCTGCTGCGCAACAGGCGATCCTGCTGTCGATGCGCCAGCTGCAGGGCGAAGTCGCGTCCACCCGTCGCCGTCCGGGACCGAGCGCGACTGCCAAGCCGGACGCGCTGCCTCCAGGCGCGAGACGGCGGACGAAGTTCGACAAGCACGCGCCGCCGGGAGCGCCTGCTGCTCAGCAGCCAGCAGCTGGCAACGCGGCACCGGAGGAGCCGGCAGAGGACCCGACGCTCTACACCCCCGAGCCGGAGGTGCAGAAGGCGCCGGGCTTCGCCATCCCGCAGTTCGTGTACGTGATCGGGTTCTACGTGCTGGTGAACTACTTCTTCGGTTAGAGAGAGTGAGCGGATCGTGAGAGCAGTGGGCGTCGACAGAATGCACGCTGCCAGCGACTTGCGCTCTCTACGTCGACAGCCACGGGAGGCGGTCGAGGTCGACGTTCCCGCCCGAGATGACAACGCCGACGTTGAGCACGCCTTCGCCTTCCCCCACAGGCAGCTTGCGCGAGATCGCAGCAGTCGCGGACACGGCGCCACTCGGCTCCACCACCTGCGTTCTCACGGTCAACACGGTCAGCACACAGAGCTCGCAGGTCTGCAAGCTGACAGTGACGCACCAGCTTCATGCGTTCCCACATGAGCTTCATGGTCGAGACGATCTCCTCGTCCGACACGAGCACGATCTCGTCCACGTGGTCACGGATCACCGGCCAGTTGTTGTCGCCTGCGTCCGCAGCAGCCACGCAGCAGCGGTCAGCGCGCTTGGATGCCATCAGCTGCTACACCCACCCACCCACACCCACCCACACACTCGACGCACCGAGCGTGGTCTTGAGGCCGTCGGCGACCGTGTTAGGCGGCGTCGTGTGGCCGGACAGCTCGCCGGAATGGAACGAGCGGTGCGCGTCGGCCGCGCCAGTCGGCTCCGCCGCGAACACTTTGACGGTCTTGGACAGCGACTGGCAGCACACGTGGATGGGTGAGAGCGTGCACTCGTCACCTGCAGTTCAGAGAGAGAGAGATAGAGAGAGAGAGAGAGAGAGAGACTATCGCACCTTGGCAGCCATCGCGACGCCTGAGCACAGTCCCCCGCCGCCGATCGGGACGACGATCGCGTCCAGCGCGACGCCGAACTGCTGCTCCACCTGCTCCAGCAGCTCCACTGCCGCCGTGCCCTGTCCGCTCATCACGTCCACATCGTCCGACGGGTGCACGAAGCGCGCGCCGAGCTGTTCCACGATGCGCTGTGCCGCCGCCTCGCGCGCCTCGTTCGACGGGTCGCAGAGCACGACCTCCGCGCCGTAGCCGCGCACCGCGTTCTGCTTCACGACCGGCGCGTTGTTCGGCTGCGTTCACGTCGGGTGTCAGTGTTGTCACTTGAGCTCCTTCAGTACCACTTCACGCACGCACCATCACGATCACGGCCTTCGCGCTCGCGTCCCTCGCCGCCAGCGCCAGCGCCTGCCAGTCGGTCCACCCATCCATCCGCCAGTTAGTCAATGACCCACTTGGCAGCCTCGTGACCGTCTCCGGTCGCCGACCTGCGCGTGGTTCCCGCTCGAGTGCGTCACGAACGTCGGCGCGTCTCCGCCTGCCTGGCTCTCCACGTGCTTCTTGACGGCGTTCAGCGCCCCGCGGTACTTGAACGCGCCGACCTTCTGCAGGTTCTCGCACTGTTCATGAAGATGCAGGTTGAGCACCGAAATGAGCTCCGGATGGGCTCCTGATGTGAGCTCCTGACGCACGCACCTTGAAGAAGAGGCGCACGGGGCGGCGCTGCGTCGCACTCGCGAGCGCGTCGAGCGTCTGCGACGTGACCACGGGGGTGCGGTGGGCGGCGCCGTCGATGCGCTGCGCCGCCTGCCGCACGCTCTCGAGCGAGATCGCGTACGCTGTCATCGCGCGTGTGGGGAGAAGGAAGTCGCGAATTGGACTTGGTGCCGGGTCGGATTCGATCATTATACTTGGCAATTGTATACTCATTTTGGAATGGCTACAAATCGCGAGGCGAACACGACCTCGTCGTCGACGTCAATGCCGGCGAACTCGGGCGCTGGCGGCGACGGCTCGCGCTGAGGCTCGCGCTGGGGCTCTGGCTGTCGCTCTTGCGCTTGCTGTCGCTGCCGCGGTTGCGGCAGTGGTGTCGGTGTCGGTGTCGGTGTCGGTGTCGGCCGAGTCTGCAGCGTGGGCACCTCGGGCACGCGCACGTTGAGCTGCCCGCCGAAGCGCAGCGGGTGCGCGTGGTCGCGGCCGTCGCGCTGGAAGCACGAGTCGCAGAGCGCGAAGCGGTCGCAGCGCGCGCACGCCCAGTACTCGGCGTGCGTGATGAGCAGGCTGCACTCGCGGCAGAACACGTTCGCCTGCGTCACGTGCTCGTTCAGGTAGTGGTGCAGGATCATCATCGTCGAGTGCTTGGCGCGCCGCAGCGAGTCGAACTGGTAGCCCGCGTGCGAGCAGAGCTGGTGGAACATGAAGCGGCTGCCGAAGAAGCGCGGCACGCGCAGGCACCACGCGGGCACCGACCGCTCCGGTCGACACGCCACGCGCGCATCCACGCTCAGCGGCGCGAGCTTCACCACGAGCAGGTCCTGCTTCATGCGCCGCACCGAGAGCTGGCACTTGTCGAAGATCTCGCGGAGCTTGAACTCGACGGGCGGCGGTGGCGGCGGTGGCGGCGGCGGCGGCGCGACCGCTCCGGCGCCCTCCAGTGGCTCCTCCTTGATGCGCGCGGCGGCGTGCTTGCCGCCCGAGCTGCCGATCGCCGCGTTCTTGGCCGAATCGGTCGCGCTGCGCACTTTGCCGTTGCGCGCGCCGAGGCGGCCGAGGATGCGCTCGAGCTCGGCTGGCACGAAGTCGCCGTCGAAGATCGGCGGCAGCTCCGACACGGGCCACGCCAGCTCGCCCGGGTCCACGGAGCGGGCGGTCACGCCGCGCGTGGCGTGGCGGTTCGCAGTCGCCTCGTCCTTTACGGGCAGCGCGTCGTAGTCTTCCTGCGCCAAGTACCGGTCGTACAGCGTCGACCAGCCTTCGACGATGTTGCTCTCCTGCGCGCGAGAGAGCAGGCGGTTGTACCACGAGCGCAGGTGCTCGGCGTTCGGGGTCTTCTGGAACGCCGGGCGGCACCAGTAGACGTAGCTAATGCGCTTCTGCGGCGGACACGACCAGATGTGGACGCGGTCGAAGCCGTGACGCCGGATGTAGTCGAAGTACGCGAGCATGATCAGGTGGTACGCCGACGTGCGCGCGCTCGCGGGCTTGAGGTACCGGATGCTGTCGATGTACGCGACGTACACGGCCCGCCGGTTCGCCGCGAGCTCGCAGTCATCGCCGAACTCCTGCGCGTAGAGCGTGAAGAGCGACACTTCAACGCCGTCGTGCTTCTGGAAGAGGTAGATGCCGCGCGAGAGGTACGTCGCGGACGCCGGCAGCCGCTGCGCCGACACGTCACGGCCGGGCAGCAGGTGCGCCAGCGCGTTCGCGTTCTCGTCGAACGCGCGCACGACGCCTTCCGGCAGCATCATCTTCTCGCCCGGGAACGACAGCACGCGCACGTTGAGCGACTCGGCCGCCTCGCCCTCGCCCGCTGCCGTGAGCTCGCGCCGCAGGAAGCTCTGGATGAAGCGGCTCAGCTCGCACGGCGGGATGTTGAGGCAGCTGCTGCGGCTCTCCTCGCGGTCGTTCAGCGTCGGGTTGAGCAGCGTGTGCAGCGACGACGCCGGCGACGGTGCACTCGAGCGCTGCCGCCAGCAACAGAGCGGGCACACGAAGTCGTGCTCGGCCGCGTACTCGCCCTGGACCGGGTTGAAGAGCCCGCACACTTGGTGCATCCAGCGCTCGCACTCGCTGCACTTGACCCACGGCTCGACCGTCGAGTCGCACTTGACGCGCACCATCGAGTCGAGCACGGCGCTGCTCACCTCGTCCTCCTGCGACGCTGTCTGCGAGGCGTGAGGTGATGCTTGAGACGCTGGAGACGCCTGCGAGAACTGCGACTGCGAGAACTCGGCCGACGACATCTCCGCGTACGGGCTGCTGCTCTGCTGCGAGAGCTGACTGCCCAAGCTAGTCGGGGTGCTGCTCGTCGAGCCGCCGCGCTCGCGCACGAGTCGACTCCGGCACTTGTGACACCACACGCGCGTGCCGTCGCGCGTGATGTAGTAGATCGAGCCCTTGCGGATGTCCGTGCCACAGCTGCCTGAGCACTGGAGGTGCGGCTGCACGAACGGGAGGCACTGCTGTGTGCATAGCGCGCACGTGTGGCCGTGGCAGGCGTTGCACGTGTGCTTGGCGACGCCGCTGCGCTTGTTCTGACGGTCGAGCCCGTTCTTGAGCTCCAGCTCGAAGCGCTTGAGCAGCAGCTCGGCCGATGTGTGCACCGAGTGGCCGGGCGCGTTGAAGAGCTTGGCGTTCTCGAACACGAGCCGCACGTCGCGCACAAAGTCCTCGATCTCGATGTACTGCCCATCTGCGAGCTTCTTCTTCACCGTCCCGAGGTCCATCGGGTTCTACAACACCACACAGGCGGCGTCAGTCTCACTCCGCCATCTTCAGCGCACTCACTCACGCACTCACTTTGACAATCGACGTGTACGTCGGCAGGTTGAGCGCGACCGGATCCACGGGGCTGTTGAACGCGCCGCGGTAGTTGTGTGCGTCCGTCATGAGCTTCCCGAGCACCTCCGCGAGCTTCTCGAAGCTCTTCATGCGGCCTTCGTTGCGCACCGAGACGATGTGGCTCTCGAGCTCCTTCGTCGTCATGTTCGTCAGCGGACTCACTTGGATGCATGGCCCCTTGCGGTAGCCGGTGTCGTCGTCGTATGGCCGCATCCCCAACGGCAGACTCTGGTTCACGCCGGCCATGAACTGGTTGAGCGCGAGCGGCTTCATCACCTCGACCGGCGTGCGCACGCCGCTCGACCGCCTTGGAGGCAGCTCGGCGTCAAACAGCGACACGTTCCCGTTCCTTCGTCGGTGCTTGCGAGGTGTGTACGGCTGCACGGCAGCGAGCGAGTCCAGGGACGGCCGCGGCGCGCTCTCCGCTTTCCTCTTGTGGCTGGCAGGCTGTGGTCGCTGCGGTGACGACATTGGTGTGCTCTCCTGACTCCCGACACTGTAGACGCGGCGGCCGTTCTGACCCACAGCAGCAGCAGATGCGCTGCTCTTGCTGCCGCGCTCTTTGCTCTTCTTCGGCGTCTCTCGAACCCGCGAGTGCTTCGCCTCGCTCTTCGCGCTCGCGCCAACGTCGTCGTGCCCTCGCTTGCGCACGAACTGGAGCGGCCGCACGGTTATCCGCACGGGCCGCGGCAGCAGCGGCGTGCGGTGGATCTCCTGCCGCATCGACGGGTCGCTCGAGCTGAACACGATCTTCATCCACTCGGACCGCGCGATCCGCTCCACCTCGAGCGCGGCGTTCACGCGCGCGTTCAGCTGGCGCCAGAGCATGAACTTGATGTATCGCGACACGAGCGCCGACTGCGCCCCCACACACCGGTCGATGAACTCTGCCATACGACCGCACGTCAGTCCGTAGCCATACATCATCATACATCAACCACCAGACGCACCGACGATGAGCCCGAGAACGCTGGCGGTCGGCGTCTCGCTGATGCCGTAGAAGAGCAGGAACGCCGCGTCCTCCTCGTCCAGACGCTTGCGCCGCATGAACGGGATCACCTTCCGCGGGATCGTCGGCGCCTGCTTCTCGACCGGAGCCGCTGGCGGACTCTCCGCCTTGGTCTTTACCACCGGCACGCGCTTCACAGCCGCTGCGTCGACCGCCGCCAGCTCGCTCTTGAGCCGGACGTCGCCGTCTCCGCAGCTGCTGTCGTTCGTCTCGGGCGTCGTGTCGCCGTCGACCGTCGCGGAGAACTCGAACGCGTGGCCGTCCGGACTGCGCGCGTCCCCTGGCGACTCGCTGACACCGACGAGCTCGCACGCGCCGCCGTCCGTGCTGCAGTTGTCGTCGTCGCTGCCGTCGCTGTCGACGAAATAAATAACCCGGTCCCTAGGCGCTGCTGCTGCTGCTGCTGTTGCTGGCAGCGTCGCTACCTGTTCGTCCTCGCAGTCGCTGTTGCCGGTGTCGACGACCACGAGCGCGTCGCGCTTGCGCTTGCGCCGCCGCGCGCCCGCCACCGCCTCTTCCTCCTCGCTTTCTTCACTGCTGCACTCTTCCTCCTTCGCGCTGCCGCTCCAGAGCGAGCTCTCGTCGTCGTCGCCGCCGTCGTCCTCGCTGCTGATGCTAATGAGCTCCTGGCCGTTGGCGCGCCGCTCGACCTTCCAGGCCACGACGATGGGCGCCGCCTGCGCGCGCCGCCTTCGCTCCGCGAGCTCCGCCGTCAGCTGCTCGCACGCGGCCATGCGCCGCGTCGCTGGCGCCGGCGCCCGCGTCCGGGTCCTCGCCATCGCCGCCAGAGCCGCCGCCGCCGCGTCCATCGTGGTACAAAATGCCTCGGCCATACAAACTCCTAGTGTTTGCGGATTTTATATCGGCTGAAAACTGATTGGCGATAATTCAAACGTCAAATAATATAACGCAATATGGATACGTTAATCGCGACCATGACCAAGATGAAGGCGTGTGACGAGGGCGTCGCCTTCCATCACATGGGGGTCGCCGCCGTGAGTGAGTGAGCGAGCGGGCAGAAGCGCGTCTCTCTCACTCTCCAACTCGCCCCCCACGAGTCTCTCGCAATGCACGAGACCGCCGCCGCCGCCAGCAACAGCATTAACCACATCAGCAATGGCGCAGTCGACGCGCTCGAGTGCGAACTCGACTTCCTGCGTCACGCGCGCACAGACGCACACACGCTGCTGCTGGGCGATGACGACGACGGCGACGTCACCACTGCGCGCGACGGTGACGACGCGAACGACTGGCCGTTCGGCAGGGCGGACGCCGCAGCAGCGTTCCCACTACCGGCCAAGCGCCCGTCGGCGTGGACGCGCCGCCTCGTCATCACCAAGCAGCCGGCGTCCGAGTTCTACAAGGATGAAGGTGAGCATGCGCTGGTCTGGTGCCCTGTGGGGTGGATGATGGATGGCGAGTGACGACTTGTGATGGGATGGATGTGGGGTCAGGGGGCAAGGCCAACGCGCTCGAGGTCGAAGTGACGCTCGTCGAGTTCAACGAGCTCGGGGAGCCCGCGCGCTCGCCTGACGACGAGTTCATCCCCATCCCGCTGCGCATCCTGCTCTTCTTCGAGTCCGGCAAGCGCGTGGATGACACGGATCAGGAGATCTTCCGCTTCGTCGGCAACGACTACGACTCGGTCGTCATCCGCAACCACTCGCGCAAGGCGTCCGTGCAGTTCCGCCTCGAGAAGGTACGCAGACAGACGTGGGAGCCCTTGGGGTGGTGAGGTGGTCAAGCGGGCAGTAGTAAATAACCCAGTGCTGCTCTGCACTACGACAGGTGAGCCGCCGGAAGGACGGCCAACGCTTCAAGCTCCGCATCGAGGTGGACCAAGAGCAGTGCACGGCGAACGTCTCGGACCTCACGCCGATCTTCACGAACGCGATCTGCGTCCTATCGAAGCGCAAACACCACCACTCGCACGCGTCCGAGGCGTCACAGCGTGCGAAGGAGCCGGCGCCGAAGCTCTTGAAGCGAGGTAGCGTCGTGCTTGGATCTCTGGTTGGAGGAGGAGTTTGGCTCATGGTGATGTGACGCTGTGTCGACACGCAGACCTCCTCAAGCTGGACGAGAAGCTGAGCAGCAAAGTCGACGCGATGGTCGCGGAGATGGCGCAGGTGAAGCACCAGCTACAGAAGCAGGTGCGGTGATTGTATTGCGGTATGCGATACCGATGACGCACCTGGTGCTGACATCGTGGCTGTCTCCATGGCTACTCGCGCCCAACAGAGCGAGCTGCTCGCGCGCCTACTCCCGCCAGCGCCTGCTATTGAAGCGCTCAACAGCTCCTGCGAGCCAGCGTCGCTCGAGTGGATGCTGAAGTCGAACATTGGCGACGACCAGAGCTTTGTAGCACCAAAGCCGTTCCAGACCCACCACCACCACCATCGCTCCCACCAGCAGCTGGAGCAAGCGCAAGCGACCATGGCGGCGTACCTGACGCCGTCGGACGACGCGTACGAGACGGAAGAGACTCAGTTCTCACCCGCGTCCTCCGACATGAGCGTGGTCGAGATGCTGCCGTCGTCGCTGACGTTTGCCGAGTTCTGAGAGGGGATTGGATATACATACACGACGTTCTGCACACTCTGCGTCTTGTCGCTCGGCCATCTCCTGCGTAGCACGTGAATGTGCACATGGAGGGTGGAGGCACGCAGAACGCAGCGCGTGTTACGGTAGATATTGGAATGCGGCGGTGTGCTCCGAGCGCTAGCTGCTGCTCTTGTCCGGCTTGGCCACGCCGGTCTCGAGGAAATGCCGAAAGTCGCCGATCACCTGCGCCAGGTTGCCCGCCGTCTGGATCTGCCGGTGCAGGTCGACGTTCTTGGGACCTTTCTCCATCAGGTTCAGCAGCTTTTCCTTCCGCCGGAGCTGAAAGGCGCCGTATGTGTGTGTGAGAGAGAGTTAGTATATAGGCACATCCCAAGGAGCAATGCACGCAACGCACTATCTCTTTGTAGAGTTCGTCGCAGACCGAGTTGAACTGCTCGAGCTTCTTCACCACTTGGTCCTCGACGCTCTCCAGGTCGCCACCCTCCGCCGCGCTGCTCCACAGAAGCAAACAAGTGAGCCTCGTGACACGTAAACAGCACTCTCTCCAGATGGTCGAACGCACGCGAATTGCTCCTCTGACTGTACGAGCAGCAGACACTCGGACACGAGCGCCTGCATCGGACGAGAACGAAGAGCAGCGACAGTCAGTCTCGCGTCAAGCTCCGCCACCACCGGTTGCCATCCGACTAAACGCACGTCGAACTTGGTGCAGACGTCCTCGACGCGCAACTTGAAGGGCTTGTTCGGGTCCTTGGCCGTCTCGCTCGTGAGCATCACGTTCGCCATGGTCACCTTCCTGTTGCTGTGCTTGAGCTCGTGCTTCGATTTGTGTGTGTGGCATACGATTTTGATAGTGATGAAAACGAGGGAGGTTCGCTTTCTGTCTGCTCTCTGATTCGCCGAAAATACTTCATTTTCAGCGAATGAAAGAGGGGGGAAGCAAATCGTATGCCCGTTTGTATGCTGTATACAAATCCCAAGTGCACAGCTGGCGCCGCCGCTCGCAAAACAGCCCCGTTCACAGTGTGGAGCAGCATTAGGACAGGAAGGACGACGACGAAGGCGACGACGAAGGAGCAGCTGTAGCAGGAGCAGGATGGCGGGGCAGCGCAAGCTTTTGAGCGAGATCGACCGCACGCTCAAGAAGGTGACGGAGGGCGTGGAGGTGTTCAACGACATCTGGGACAAGGTGTACGCGGCGTCCGCGCAGAACCAGAAGGAGAAGCACGAGGCGGACCTGAAGAAGGAGATCAAGAAGCTCCAGCGGTTCCGCGACCAGATCAAGAACTGGATCGGCAACAGCGATGTGAAGGACAAGAAGCCGCTCACGGACGCGCGCCGGCTCATCGAGCAGAAGATGGAGGAGTTCAAGGTCTGCGAGAAGGAGACGAAGACCAAGGCGTACTCGAAGGAGGGGCTCGCGCAGCTGGACCGCCTCGACCCGGCCGAGCAGGCGCGCCAGAACACGTGCAACTGGATCCAGGAGTGCCTCTCGCAGTTCAACGAGCAGATCGAGGCCACCGAGTGCGACCTCGAGCGCCTGCAGCAGTCCAAGGGCAAGAGCCGCAACAAGGCGGAGATGGAGGCGCTCGAGTTCGCGCTCTCGCGCCACAAGTTCCACGTGCTCAAGCTCGAGCAGATCAACCGCCTGCTCGACAACGACGTGCTCGACCCCAAGGACGTCGACGAGCTCAAGGAGGACATCGAGTACTATCTCGAAGCCAACAAGGTGCGCTTGCTACAAGCATCACTATCATGGTAGCCGCCACTCTTGGTGCTAACTTCACTCTTCTCCCTTACAACATAGGAACCGGGCTTCATGGACTCGTACGGCGAGGACGACATCTACGAGTCGCTGGATCTCGACTCGCTCGGCGCCGCCGTGCAGCTCCTGCTGCCCACGGAGCAAGACGTCGGACTCGATGACGCGGCCGCGCCGGCGGAAATCGCGAGCGCCGCTCCGGCTGTGGCGACGACGTCGAACTCCAACTCCTCGGGTCGCGCGAGCGCCAAGACTCCGAAGAAGAGCGTCTCGACGTCCGTGATCACGGGCATCGGGCGACCGGGAGCCGTCAAGCCGATCGAGCTCAAGTCGTCGGCGTCCATGTCGGCGTCGACACCGAGCCGGTCGTCGAGCACGCCGTCGTCGGCTGCCACGCCGAGCAGCAAGAGCGACGAGTCGAACGACAAGTCGACTCCCGCTGGGGACGACAAGGTCAGCAAGTCGGCACGCGGCACGCCGCACCGCGGGAACGGCACTAAAGCCAACGGACCATCTCCGCCTGCGGCTGCGACCGACAGCGAGAGCGCGCCGACAAGCGCGAAGCTTCCAGGGTCGAGCACCAGCTCTGCGTCGGCGCCGTCCCCCACGGTCAGCGAGAAGGCTGCGCTGGAACGCAAGTCACCGCAGACGCAGCGCACGCCGCCGCCCGCGGCTCGCACGCCACCCGTGAAGGAGCGCTCTGCCGGAAACACGCCGAGCTCTGTGGGCAGCGCAACCACAGGGTCGAGTGTTGCCAGCGCCGGCATCGTCACTGCAGCATCGGTCGCGAGTGTTGCTGCCGCTGCTCCTACTAGCGGCGCCAGCTCCACTACGCCTGTCAGCGGGGGTTCGCTATCGTCGCTCCTCGGTGGCAGCAGTCTCCTGCCTCCTCTCGGAAAGCCGCTGGATCGCAGCGAGGAAGAGCCCGTGCTGTCGGAGGAACAGCGGCAGATCATGCGCATGATCGACGAGAGCTTCCACTTCATCCCGGAGAGCGTGGACTCGGAGAAGGCGAACCGGTATGTGCCGCGCAACGTGTACCCGACGCCCGCGTCGTTCCCGACGGCACCGCTGCCCGTGTTCGAGAACGGCGCGGTGTTCGAGAAGCTGGATGTGGACTCGCTGTTCTTCATCTTCTACTACCAGCAGGGCTCGTACCAGCAGTACCTGGCGGCGCGGGAGCTCAAGCGCCGGACGTGGGGGTACCACAAGAAGTACAAGACGTGGTTCAAGCGCCACGAAGAGCCGCAGGTCACAGGCGAGGACTACGAGCAGGGCACGTTCGTGTACTTCGACTACGAGACGGGCTGGTGTCAGCGCATCAAGAGCGAGTTCACGTTTGAGTATAGTTATCTGGAAGACGAGCTGCTGTAATCGCGCGCGCGGCTCAACCAGTTCCTTGCTTCCCACACACTCCCACTCGCGCCTTGTTGTTCGCGTGTCGTTCCGATCCCTGCGTTGGGTTTGCATCTCTTGCATAATAGACAGTAGACAAGCCTACCGATCTTATAACGACACTGGGCAGTGTCGAGACGGTGTTGGATGCGCGTCGTGAGCTTGATGCCATCGCGGTGGATGTGAGGACATCACTTTTGGTGAGCTCTTCAAGATACAGGTCCATTTTCGTAATTTAACCAGAATACCCGAGTGATTGTGTTCACAAACGTAGTTGAAAATGGCGCTCGAAGGTCGCTTCCTCCTCCTCGAGCCGCACGTGGCGCTCGAGGACGTGGTGCGCGACAGCTTCCGCCGCGCGTTCTTCCTGGAGGCGCTGGGCGACGAGCGCGCGGCGCTGGAGCGGCGGCTGGCGTTCCTGAGCGACGCGCGCGCGTTCGCGTCGCTCGCCGGCCGCCCGCCGCTGCTGCTCAGTGCCGTGCGTGCCTCTCACTCCACCGCTGCTGCTGCTGCTGCTGCTGCTGTTAACTACCACGATCTTATCTAACGCCGCCATCACCTTCTCCAGGCGCGAGAGCTCGTGCAGAGGTACCTGAGCGAACCCGCAACACTTCTAGCAGACACCGCGCCGCCACGCGTGCAGCAGCTCGCAGCGCGCGTCGTGCGCGCCGTGGCGCTCGGCCGCAGCCCCAGCGCGCTCTTCGCGGGGCTCGAGGCGCACGTGAAGCGCCAGCTGGCAGATGACGCGTTCCCACGGTTCCTTGCGAGCGCGCACTACCAGCGGCTCTGCGACGCGCTGCGCGAGCGCCGCGAGCTGCCGCTGGGCGAGGTGCTCGTGAGCCGCCAGCGCACGCGGTTCCTCGAGCGCCATCTGCGCGCGCAGCAGCCGGACGCCGTGGGCAACCTGCGCTTTTGGGTGGACGTACAGACGGGCTTCCTGCCGCTCATCCAGACGACGCTCTTCTCCGTCGCGCTCTTCGAGGAGATCCAGGCGACTGTGCGCCGCATCTTCAACGCGTACCTCACAGCGAGCTCCCCGAGCGCCGCGACGGTCGTCTCCGACGACATCCGCAAGGACACGCTCAAGAAGATCATGACGCTGCAGGGCGAGCCGTTCTCGCCGCCGCGGTATGCGGGGCTCTTCCGCTGCGCGCAGGAGAAGGTCTGGGAGTGGCTTCAGTCGGACGTGTACCCGACGTTCCGCCAGTCCTCACCGCTCTACGTGCTGCTCGTGATCGAGATCGAGAACCTCGAGTCCGACCGCCAGCTGCGCCGTCTCAGTGAGCAAGTGCGCGCTCGCGGTCGTGGGCACGCGAGTGACGCGGTGCAGAAGAAAGCGGACAACAAGAGCAGCTCCGTCGTGGTTCCTGTCGTCCCGGGGCTGCTCGGAGCGCCTGTGGCGCGGACAGCAGCGCGGTTACGTGGCCACTCGGGCTCGGTGCGTGCAAGCGCGTTCCGGCGAGAGATCGAAGTGGAAGAACTGCACGAAGCGAGTCGACGACTGCGAGTTGGCGCGTTCTTCCACTCGCTCAAGTGCACACCCGCGACGACAACGACGGACGCTTCGGCTCCCAGCGCGACTTCGTCAGGCAGTGCTGACGTCGACACCAGTCGCTTTGGAGTCAGCTACGACCTCGTTTGCCGGAGCCCAACAGCACCGCCGTCGACGAACCATTTGGTACGAACTGCGGCTGTCAGCGTGTCGATGCGATCTCGGCTGATTCGGCTCGTGTTGTGGCGCTTCAGGCATACTGCTGGAACCAGCAGACGCTCAAAGCCTTGCCTGGAGTGCTCTCACCTTCGCACCGAATGCAGCAGCCAGGTATCAGCAGCTACTCCAGCTCTGCGTCCCACTAGCCACTATGTGTAGCAAACGGACGAGCTGCCACTGACACTGCGTGCTTGTCTTCCTGGATTGGCGAACGCACCCACAGCTCCAAAGCCAACAGTGCACGAGTTCCTGCATCCTGGCCACAGTGAAGCCAGCGGTGTCGTCCATGGCGAAGGGGAACGAGACGACGAGGAATGGAGCTACGGCGTGTGTCTCACTCGGTGGCACGCGGTGGACCCCCAGTCAGACTCGTGGGGCTCTCCCCAAAGTGTACAGCCTGTCGGCAACAACTTCATGTTCGACTCCCAGGTCGACAACGCGGTGCTGTATGTGCCCAGCTTTGTCAGCGTGACGTCCAGTCGACTCGCGGATCGCCAGCGACTTCGAGTGTTGCTGCAGCACCTGGCGCACGAAGATCCGGTACGGTGGATCTCGACGACGAAGTCGTCACCGACTGACACACACGTGCCGACCGCGTCGTTCCTCACTGCAGGAGACACTCTCGCGAGATCGGATGCAGGAGCTGCTGGCTGACGCAGCGTCCAAGGTGTCCACCAACTCTGCGGACGCCAAACTCAAAGCGAGGTACAGCGAGTTCTACCTCTGCGACGAGCTCCAGACCAGCGAGATGCCTCTCCAGTCAGTCTTCAAGGAGCTCAGCACGCAGGTGCGTGTACTTTCGCGAAGTTAAGCGTTGGAGAATAAGCGCTTGATGGTTGTCACGCGCTACGATATCTCGCAGACAATCACGAGTCTCCTGGCGCTGCTGCTCGTGGAGAGGTCCGTGATACTGGTTTCCGAGCGACCGTCAGCGCTGACTTCGGTTGGCCATGCGCTCAAAGAGATGCTGCTGCCGTTCCAGTGGACGGTGCGTGCGTGCGTTCGTGTGTGTGTGTTGATATCGGAGTCGGGTGTTCCGAGTGAGCTGACGAAGCTGGTTCCTCGAGCGTGTTCGCAGCACTTCTTCTTGCCACTTTGCCCGATCGCGACAGCGAATGCTCTGTCGAGCGAGGGCTTCTTCTCATCTTCGTCGGTGTCGTCGAAGAACAGCTCGCCGTTCATCATCGGCTTCGAAGGCACGCTCACGCACCAGAAGCAGTCGGACAGCGGCGCTGAACAGCGCCACCGCATCCGTTGAGTGTCGTGAGAAGAGGAGTCGTTGCTGTGAGATTCCATCGAGCTGGCATCTGACGGTACTGCGTGCGATGCGCTGCAGGGAACGGCATCTACAACGTCCACAAAGTGGTTCTGCAGCTGGCGTTCCCGGCATCAGCGAGCGCTGGTGTGGCCCTCGCTCCCACGGCGTACGCGCGAGGAATCCTCCAGTCACATGCAGCGGTGCTCGACATTGACAACGACGACCTGTACATCCCGGGAAAGATGGAAGTCCCCGAGTTCCCTCGTACGTTCGCCATCGCTTGTTCCAAGTGTCGGATCGGAGCTGACGGCTGTGTATGTGCTACTGAGTCACAGACGCGCTCGTTCGCACACTCGAAGCCAATGTGAAGGAGGTTCTCGCGCGGCAGCAGCTCGTCAATGCCGACACACAGATCTTCCAGCCGAAGGTGCAATCTGCTCTCATGGACGCCATGCTGGAAGAAGCGGACGTTCCTGCAGTAACAGCCCAGAACGCCAGCCTGCTTGGCCGCTCTGTCATGGCGGATGACGCCTCGATGGTGGATCGCGGCGTGCGCTTGGCGTTCCTGAGCTTCCTCGAGTCGCTCTTCGGCGACGTCGTGTACCACATGTGCTCCGTCGAGGACGAGCTCGAAGCGAACGCGTCGGACACCGAACAGCAGCAGCAAGGAGCAGAGAGCTTGTACCTGGTGTTCGAGGTCGACTCGTTCCTGGACGCGCGCATCGAGTTGGGCTGCCGCGAGTTCTTCCGCCAGTTCTTCCAGTCCGAGGTGCGCTCATGATCTACTGACTTCGTCCTTACGGCTTTGACGGCTGTGGTCTTGCTGCTCACATCTCCACTGCTCTCACCTGGACGAGCAGCTCTTCCGCGACTTCCTGCTGCGTCAGTACGCGCAGTTCGCTCTCGTGGACGTGCGGCCGTCTCCTTCGACGCGAATTGCAAGTCGTCCTCCTGGTGAAGTGACTCCTTAACAGCGACGATCAGCTCTTCGCACTCGTCCTCTCGATCGCTCTCGATAGCTTGGCTTGCGTAGTCATGCTTCACTACTCGCGCTGCTCGTGGCGCAGGAGCTCCTCGAGCGTCACAAAGGTGAACTTCTTGGTGAGCGGCGGCAGCGCCGACTTGAGCACGCCGACGGTCCACGCGCGGTCGTGTACGATGATGACTGAGCCGTTGGTCGTGAGCGTGCGCAGGTACAGCGAGTTGAGCAGCTCCGACTTGATCTGCGCGTCGTGCGGGTACACGCTGCCGAGGCAGATCCGGTAGCCGTGCGCGGCGATGACCTCGCGCATGCCGGCCGTGAACCAGCCGGACGCCGGGCGCAGCCACCGCGTCGGAGACGCGCCGCCCTCCTTCTTACTGCTCAGCAGCTTCGTCGACTCGCTGTCCGCACTTTCGCGCTCCTCGTCGCCTGCTGCGGCTGTCACCGTCGTCGTCGCCGCCGCCGCTGGGGCGTCCGGCTGGAAGTGGCGGATCGCGCGGTCGCACTCCTGCAGCTTGCGCTCGAAGACGTGCAGTTCGTCGCGCCAGCTGGGCATGTCCTCCGTGAGGTGGTTGCCGAGCGTGTGGCCCTCGCGCACGATGCGCGCGAGCGTGTCCTCGTGGCCGGCGATGCGGTCGCTGATGATGAAGAACGTGGCCTTCACGCCGTGTGCCTTGAGCACGTCGAGCAGCTGCGGCGTGTGCGCCGACGGCGCGTCGTCGATCGTCAGCGAACACACATTCGCGCGCGTCGACACGTACCAGAGCACCGACGGGTGCGTGCCGCGCGCCACGAGCCGCATGAACCAGCGCGGCTGCACGTACGCGAGCGCCAGCAGCAGCAGCAGCAACCCGGCGACCACCGCGGCGCCCGTCTGCAGCGCGCTGGTGACGCGCGCGGGCGGCTGCTCTTCCGCAGCAGCTACAGCTGCGTACACGAACACCAGGCAGCTCAGGAGGCTCGCGATCTTCTTCATCGTCAACTTTGCTCGCCAAACACGCCATTATCTTCGCAAGAAGAAAATCCCAGATTTGTGACCCCGGTGGGGCACTAATGACGTCAGCCAACATGCGAGAGCGATCACCGAGAACGTGCTGCCTGCAAGGAGGCGGCGTGAGGCGGACGAACACTGGGAGACGCACGCACGACGATCGGAGAAGAGGCTGCTTTCTTTACACTGCGAAGGTCACGACGCGCGCTCACTATCGAGAGACAGCGGCGCGCAGTGTACTTCTCTCGGTCGCATCGCAGGCATGCAGAGGAGGTGGGCAAGAAAGCAAATCTACTACCATCAATCAAGCGAGCCGCGCTCGAAGCCGCGCGCTCCGAGCCTCGAGCGCCAAGGGTGCAGCAGCAGGGGAGGGGAAGCATCGGGCGCCGTGCTCCGCGCTCAGCGGCAGCAGCAGCAGCGCGGGGGCGTCTACAGGAACTTGGACACGCCGTCCTCGATCGACTCCTTCGCGAGCTCCGACGCGTCGGTCGCCGTGAGGTGGATGCCCACGCCCATGAGCACGCGCTTGATCGCCTCCTTCGACGACGCGTAGAGCATCTTGCTCTTGATGCGAGCCGTGTCCGGCGACCTGTGCACCACGTGTCAGTTCTTCCCTCCTTTCCCTCCTTCACTCCACATCTCTCGCATCTGCGGACGCACCAGGAGAGGAAGACGAGCTTGGAGGTCGGGCGGCCGTCCTTCGTGGTCACGTCCAGGTCGATGAGCCCGTACCGGCAGTCGTTCGTGACTTGCGCGAGCTTGGCCGCGAAGTCCTCGTACGACTCGGTCTGCGCGCCCGTCGAGTCGATCACAATCTCCGTGTCGTCCACGATCTTGTAGATGAAGTAGCGGTAGTTGTGCGGCTCGCGCTTGAGCTTGAAGTCGTTGAACTGCGTGATCACATCGTCGTGCACACCGACGCCGGACGACTGCCAAAAAGTGAAGCGGTTCAGTTACCAGGGGGGAGGGAGGGAGGAAGGGAGGGGGAAGGGGGCGACACACACACCATTGTTGTATGATAAGGGGGGAGGAAGAGCGGGGAAGAAGCAGCGGGGGGAGACCTGGCAAAAGCGCAACTGGGTCGATGCACTCGCCGCCGCCTCGCCGACCAACCAACCCAGGGACCACGGGTGTCTGCCCCGCCGATTGCACTTCCAGTTTGTATACTTCAATCGCATGGCGTCCGCTCCTGGCTTTTCCCCTCACCCTCACTTGGTCGGGCAACAATGACTTGGTCGGTGAGGGACACGTTTTTTGTGGTTTCATCTGTTTTCAAATTCATATCCCAGTTTCGCTCGGCAATGTCGAACTCATGTCGACTAGACGAGCAGAGATAGATCGCGGGCTCCATGGCAACAGCAAGCACAGCACCAAGCACCGCGAATGATCGACTCGCTGCGAGCATCACGGCGCTGGCTCGCAGCCCGGCTCCATCGTAACACGCTCGTCACGCTCTCCACTGCACGACCTGCAACGCGATCTTGGCGCTGCGCGCGAGCAGCGGGTCCGCGTCCAAGAGGAACTGGCGCAGGTGGTACTCGGTGGACGCCACGTTGAACGCGCGGCGCGCCGGCGGGTACGCCGC
>JAASGA010000102.1:0-38315 GCA_023334105.1 Globisporangium nodosum
GGCAGCGCGTGCGTGGTCGCGGAGCTCATGCAGTTCTCTGCTCTCTCGCTAGACTACGTGGTGAGCGATGCAGCTGACCCAGTGTCAAGTTCAATTTCGAGCTCAACGTCGACTCGGAGTCCGTGCTCGAGTTTGAGGTCGGGGCCGTACTCGAGGTCAACGTCACATACAAGTTCAACGTCAAGTTCGGTCTCGAGATCGATGCTGAGGTCGATGCCGAGGTGGTCGGAACAGCTAGAGCTGACCGCGACCGCGCTCGACTCAAGGTACCAGGCTTGCTCAATGGACATGCGGGAGCTAGTGTGGGAGCACGGCAACGAGCACGACCTCGACGTCGTCGAGGTTGAAGACGACGAAGAAGGCGGCGATGGTGACGGGTACATGGATGACGGCAAAGACAAAGACAACGAAGATCGCTACACGAGAACTCGCGATATGGGCGGGAGGTATCGTCATTATAGCGACCACATATCTCGGGTTCTGACCATCCCCGAGCCACCTGCCTCGACACTCACCAAGGCGACGACAGATACGCGAAGAGCGGTGCTGTGGGACCGCACTGGTGATAGGTATGCGGCTCCGAGCAGCTGACAACGAGGGCTCAGCGATGAGTCTGAAGTTGCTGAGCCTCTTTCGCCTTCGAGCGTCCAGGTATCTGA
The DNA here is from genome assembly GCA_023334105.1 of Globisporangium nodosum. NCBI lineage: Eukaryota > Oomycota > Peronosporomycetes > Pythiales > Pythiaceae > Globisporangium > Globisporangium nodosum. The sequence goes on from JAASGA010000102.1 coordinate 660, forward strand.
GTCCGAGTACCTTTTCGAGCAGCTCGACTGACGGATTCGCCTGGGGTTATCAACTGTGGTGTGTCACTCGAAGATTTAGTGTGCACTACGTTCTGCCGATGTGTCCGAAGATGCTGCGCGTGATGTCGAGCGGTACGAGTCGTGTCACGTCGCGGGTCGCTAGAAGGCGGGGGAAAGCGGTCCGAGACGACTCCGCCGCTCCCACTCGAGCGGAGTGCGTTGATAACGCTGTCTAGTTTGGGCTTGTTGATTGAGGCTGTGCAGGGTCTCTCATCCGCAACTACGTTACTTCGGGAGGATCTTGGCGTGTGCTGAAAAGTACTTGAGCATCGCGCTCGAGTACGCCACTTCCTCCTGGAGCCGGGATACTTTCTCGCAAGACCAGTCGTACAGTCCAAGCACGTCCGCCTCCACGCGGGTCACGCTGCCACTCAGCGCCTTCATCTGTGCACATCCAAATGTGAGTGAACGAGTTCGAGTCCTGTCTTCCGTGTCAGTCCGCAGTGTGTGCGAAAGTGACCTACCGCGGTGTCTTGTCCATCGTGAAGAAGCTGCATCTCACTGCGTAGACTCCCGATATCTTCTCTCATCCCGTCGATCGCTTCCAGCTTGCTCGAGATCGCTGCCAGCAACTGATCTTCATTGTCGGTATCAAACTCGAGTCCACGTTTGCTCCAGGACTGCTGCCGATCGCGTGCGCTCTTGCTGTCGCGGTCGGTTTCCAGCTGCTTGACACACGCGCGCAGGTTCTGCAGCTCAGCGTCCCACCCGCTCTGTGCCTGCAGCAATCGCTTCGAGAGTTCGCTTGGCATCTTTGTAGCCATCTGCAGTTGATTGAGCTGTCAGATATCAGGTCACGACACGCAAGGAACGGCGCGCGTACCTGGTCGCAGCACGATTGGATCTGCTGTAGTTGGTTCTCGATATCCTTCTTGAGACTCTGGCAGCTCTTGGTCGTCTCTCGCAAGCGGTTCGTGAGCCCGTCAAATTGCTTCCGGTCTGCTGCTCGGCTTGCTGCAGCATCTGCCTTTCTGCAACCACATCACAACACCCAACAGTCAGTCGCACGATCGCCAGCATCGTCTTGGGGAATTCGCTGGATCTTCACATCTTCTGGTTTAGAGGAGTCACTCACAGAGCCATGATGTCCAGCGATAGCTCCTGCAGCTTCTGCTGAACCGCCATCCCACCGCTCGGAAGCTCGACGTGGCTTGAAGTGCTTCCCATCGAGTGCCGCTCTGCAAACGCTGGTGTCAATTGAGCAGCTGTAGCAGAGGGTAACGCGAGCTTGACCTTGAGCAGCTCCTTGTCGACTGCGAAGAGTTTCTCGTCGAGTGCGGCGACGCTGTCGGTGATCAGTCGCTGCGACTCGAATTGCTGCTCGCCCGCACGTGCCATGTCGTTGCGGACACATTCGACCGCATCATCGACCGTGCCCATGCGCTTGGCGAGGAACTCTTGCGAAGCCGTTAACTGCACGTGACACAAGAGCAGACGTTGTGACACAACGGGAGCCAATGAAAGCATGCAGTGCACGCGCTCAGCTCCCGCCACAGACAGAGCCAGCACTGTCGGACGAACGAAGGGTACCTCGTGACGAAGCAGGCGAAGCTCGGTGTTCAGCTCGTCTTGAGCGTCCTGCACATGCGCTACCAGCAGCCTGAGCTCCTGGTGCCACCAAAGTCACAGACACACGGTTGAGTCGTTGAGCATCGCACCCCACAGAGCTCTCATACAAAGTAGAAGCGGGTGGTGAGGTATCGCACATAGGTGTCCGCTTGCTTCTGCTCGCTCAGTTGCTGCACCAGTGTCTCGAGCTTCGCGTCGAGGGTGGCAGGTAATCGGCTCTGCTGGTTCGCGAGCTCGTCGAGTTGCTGCTGCAGCTCGTCGAGTGCTTGGTGCGCGGCGGCATCCACGTCGAGTTGCTGGTGCTTCTCGATCTGAATCGTCTGGACCGAATCAAGTGTGGTTGGAGTCCAGTGACGATGTTGTAGCTGCAGCAGCCCTCAGTCGCAACGGACCTTGATGGCTTGTGCAAGCTGCTCCACACGCGGCTCCAGCGACTCGGAAACAGCGTGCAAGCTGAGTCGCGTACGTTGAAGCGCGCTCTCCGCTTTCTCGCGCCGACTGCGTTCACTCGCGAGGTTGTTGCTGCCGCCGAGGTAGTGCGGCGGCGGCTTCCGTGGCCCCGTCGAAGACGGTGTCCTTGTCGGCGCGACCATGTTGGGCACGAAGACGGTGCCGGGACGACTATTCGAGCTGTGTGACGTCCGTTCACAAGCGCTCGAGTTCATGGGAGCGCCGATCAACATTCTACGGGTGAGCTCGCGACAACGACAGGCAGAACTGAGCGAGTCGTGCAGCTTCGTTCACGCCGATCAGGACGGCGTAGCAGCGCTGCATACTGGTGCAGCTAGTACATTTGTCTGAACAGATCTTGGTGACGGTGTTCCGGAGCGTGCTCAGCGAAGCGTGTGGAATGCAGCGAGCACTCGTTTCGCGATCGCCTCCTTCTCTTCCTGGTCGTCGTCTGACACTGCGGGCATGCACTTCTCCTGTCGTTTCCGCGCTCCAAACGATGGCAGCGCGCTCCCCCGGCTGTGTCTGCCGGGTTGACGGAGCTCTTCATCGTCTTCGTCATACATGCCGACCGATCTCGCATCGGACTGGTCTTTGAACGTCGCGTGCTGCGTCATCGCCGAGAACTCCATCAGCTCTGCGACCATGCTGATACTTCCCAGTGCGTCTATGAAGGCTTGAACGAAGTTGATCTCCGGCGCATACAGCTTGATCTGCCCGATGTCCGAGAACTGGAAGTGCGTCATGCACTCGAATGTCAAGTCCCGGTCGAGTAGAGGCGCAGCGAACTCGGGTCGCTGCTCCAGCGCGCGGGGGAACATGGAGGGGAATGACTCGCGCGAAAAGCGAGCGCGTAGCGTCGAGCGCGCGACCACGACTGTCTCCTCCCGGTCCGCGCTGGCGACCGCAACAGCGTCGACGCTCTGAACCTCGATCTCGAACGCTGCGTGCGCCGCCGTGTGCCTCCGCCACTGCTCTACGACTGCCTCGACGCCAGTGAGGTTGCCGAACCGGACGCGCTTGTCGAGCACGCGCCAGAGGAAGCTCGCCTTGTACCTCGTGGCCAGGAGCCTGTCTGCCGCTGCTCGCGCGCCGAACTGTTCGGCCATCGCCTGTTCCTCGCTTAAAGATGGGAAGGCGTCGAGTCCGTAGCGCAGTACGGCGAAGAACTCGCGGGCGAGCTCCACGCAGGCGTCGGTGGACACGGCGGCGGTGGCGCTGGCGAGCGGCAGGTGCAGGAACCGATGGTTGCGCTGCTGCTGGCGCTGTTGGCGCTTGGTCTTGGCGGCAAGCAAGTCGCCGCGCAACTGACGGAGGTCTCTGCGCAGCTGCATGGCCTGCGCCTCGAGCTCCGACTCGCGCTGGCGCTGACGCTCGCGGAAGACGCGGCCGCGCTCGCTGCTGGTCTTGGGCCGCGCGTCGGCGCTCAGCGACGTTGGGGGTGGCCAGCGCCCCGCCGGGCGGTCGGACGCCTGCTGCTGCTTCATCCAGGGAGGGGGGAGTAAGGGTGCCTCGAGTATGGATGCCGCCAGTGTGTGAGCAGCTTGAGTGGAAGGGTGTCGATGACGAACTGCAGGCTTTAAAGAACTATTCAAAATATGTACTTGAAATTTGTATACTCAGGCGAATGAGGGTCAACTCGATATATGGTTAGACTTGGCATTTGTATGCCGACCTTATCAACTTTATAAAACGAACATATTTGTCAAGTTCGTGACACGAACGATGATCCCCTCGCGAACCGCGAGCAACACGGCGGCTGCTGTCCTGTGATGAGTACAGGCGAGATCGCTCGTGCGCGATCAGATCAAACTTGGCAATGGAGGTATGAAGGTGCTCGAGCGCAATCGACTCGAGGAGATCCAAGTTGATGATTCGCACCGCACGCAATGTCTGAGCCGCTCGCTGGTTGGATGAATGGAAGCAGTCCTCGCAGTAAGTGCGCGTCCTCATACCTGTGGCCCTAGCACTTCGCACTGCTTGGTCGAGCCGGCTTTCTTGGATGCGTGAACTAGTGACATCGAGTTGAAGCCTACTACGCGATCGGATCAAACTTGGCAATGAAGGTGCTGGGGTCTGACGAGGAGCTGGGGCCGTTCGTTTGCAATGAGGCAGTAGCTGAGAGTTGGTGATAGACAACGCTGCAAATTCTGCATTCAGCTTCTCAGTCGTCTGGCAGCGCTGAGGCAAGTTAACTTGCCTGCTGCCGTCGATCTGAGCGTTCTCGTTCAAAGCCTTCTTCCCGCCAAATTTGAAGCTACTTTCGTATTATTTCCATCTCTACGCCTCCATTTACTCGATAACAAAAATTCTTGAGTATACATCTGCAATCTTCAAACCAGCAAAACGTGCACTCCAGCACCAAACAACCCAAGCGAGCATCATGGGCGACGAAGCTCCAGACGCCGCCGCCTATGACGTCGCACCATCATCTCCGTCTGCCGCCGCGTCCCCGTCCCCGTCACCGCCGCCCAAGACGCGGCTCATGATCACGAAGATGCAGCTGCAGAACTTCAAGTCGTACGCCGGGCGCGTGGAGATCGGACCGTTCCACCAGTGCTTCAGCGCCGTCGTGGGGCCGAACGGCAGCGGTAAGTCGAACGTCATCGACGCGCTGCTCTTCGTGTTCGGCAAGCGCGCGTCCAAGCTGCGCCTCAAGAAGGTCTCGGAGCTCGTGCACCGCTCGGCCGCCTTCCCGGACCTCGACACGGCCACGGTCTCGGTCTTCTTCCACGAGATCTACGACGAGGACGAGCCTGGCGAGGACGACAAGAGTGGTGGTCACGGGACGCCGGGGCCGCCGACAGCGACGACGTCGAGCTTCCAGGAGTCCTACCGCGTAGTGCCCAACTCGGAGTTCGTGGTCACGCGCACGGCCACGAAGAGCAACGTGAGCAAGTACTTCGTGAACGACCGCCCGAGCAACTTCACGCACGTGACGGAGCTGCTCTCGGGCAAGGGCATCGACCTGGACAACAATCGCTTCCTCATCCTCCAGGGCGAGGTCGAGCAGATCGCGATGATGAAGAGCAAGGCGCCCGAGGGCTCCGGCGAGGACGGACTGCTTGAGTACCTCGAGGACATCATCGGCTCGAACGTGTACGTCGAGCCGACGGAAAAAGTGTGGCAGGAGGTCGAGGACTGCAACGAGAAGCGCGCGGAAAAGGTGAACCGCGTGAAGCTCGTGGAGAAGGAGAAGGCGCACCTCGAGGGTCCGCGGCAGGAAGCCATGGAGTACCTGCGCAAGGAGAAGGAGGTGTTCGCGAAGACCAACATCCTGTACCAGCTCTGGATTCAGGACGCCGCCAAGAACCGCGCGCTGTGCGAGGACCGCAAGCAGGAGCTGCAGAAGCAGTACGACGAGGAGCTCGAGAGGATGGAGACGAACCGCAAGGAGCTCGAGACCGTCGAGGCAGTGTACCAGGAAGTGAAGGCGGAGCACGACGTCGTGGCGGCCGAGCTGGACCAGACCAAGTCCGTGTACGCCGAGTTCGAGAAGCAGGACGTGAAGCTGCGCGAAGAGCTCAAGTTCGCCAAGGAGCAGCTCAAGGAGCTCGAGGTGACGAAGAAGAAGGAGCTCAAGAAGCAGAAGGCGATTGAGCAGAAGCAAACGGAGAACGAGGAGCTCGTCCCGAAGCTCGAGAAGGAGGTGGAGAAGCTGCAGACGCAGTTGAAGAAGCAGGAGCAGGTGTTGGAGACGATCCTCGAGGAGCACAAGGCGGAGACAGGGAAGCTGCGCAGCAAGATGGAGACCCTGCAGCAGGAGATCGAGCCGTTCCACGCCGAGATGAACGAGCTGCGGTCCGTCATCGACACGACAGACACAGAGATCCAGCTCATCGAAGAGCCGATGACGCATGCCAAGAAAGCGCTCGAGGCCAAAGCGCACGGCATCCAGGACGCGGAAGCAACGATCGAGGACATCCAGCAGCAGCAGGCGCAGAAGAGTGAGGAGCTGGTGGCGATGAAGAAGCGCATCGTGGTCGCGGAGAAAGAGCTGGCGCACGCCAAGGAGCAGGACGGGATCGTGTCGGAGAAGTTCCGCGAAGCTCGCTCGAAAGCCGAGGAGGCATCGAGCTCGGTGCAGTCGCAGGCAACACGGAGCCGCATGCTGCGCGCACTGCTGGATGCCAGCAAGGCAGGGCAGCCGCTGGCGAACGCCGGACTCTTTGGCCGTCTAGGCGACCTCGGCGCGATCGACGGCAAGTACGACGTCGCGATCTCCACCGCCTGCAGCGCGCTCGACAACCTCGTGGTGTCGACCACATCTGGTGCTCAGGCGTGCGTCGAGTTCCTCCGCAAGAACAACCTCGGGCGCTCGACGTTCCTCATCCTGGAGCAGCTCGGATACCTGCACTCGAAGTGCAACCAGCAGTTCCGTCCGATCACGGGTCCGTCCGGACAGCAAGCTCCTCGGCTGTTCGACTTGGTGCAGGTGAAGGACCAGAAGTTCATGCCGGCGTTCTACTTTGCGCTGCGCGATACGCTCGTGGCGAAGGATCTGGACGAGGCGACATCGATCGCATACCAAGGCAACCAGTGCAAGTACCGCGTCGTGACGCTGGACGGGCAGCTTGTCGAGCTCTCTGGTGCCATGTCTGGCGGTGGGAAGCGCACCAAGAGCGGTGGGATGTCGAGTTCGATCGCCTCGAACGGGCTGGGCGAGTCAGAGATCGCTGATCTGCAGCGGGAGGCAGCAGGGCTGAAGGACCAGCTGCAGCGCGTTCGCGATGAGAAGTTCGCGCTAGAGAAGGAGGTGTCGCAGCTGACGCGCAGCATCGAGCAGTTCGAGAACGAGCTCCCGAGGCTCGAGCTGAGCTTGAGCGCCACAAGAACGAAGCTGACGGACTTGCGTGAGAGCAAGGTTGCGCTGGAGAAGCAGACGCAGCTCACAGGTGACGCGAAGAAGCAGGTGGAGAAGCTCAAGAAGGTCAAGTCCGCGAAAGAGATCGAATTCGAGGACGTGAAGGAGAAGGTGAAGAAGATGGAAGCAAAGCTCGCGGACCTGAAGGAGAAGATCCTCGACGTCGGCGGCGAGAAGCTGCGCAAGGAGCAGGGCGTCGCGAACAAGATCACCAAGCAGATCGACGACAAGACGAAGCAGATGACGAAGATCCGCGTGGACTTCAAGAGTGCGCAGAAGAACAGCGAGAAGAACGCGCAGGCGCTGCAGCAGCTCGAGGTGGACATGGTGGCGAACAAGAGCAAGGTCGAGGAGATCAAGGAGCAGTGCACGGCGATGGAAGAGGAGGCGATGGTGGTCGTGCAGAAGTGCGAGGCGATCGAGAAGGAAGTGAAGAAGAAAGAGGAGGCGCTGCGGAAGGAGGAGAAGAAGTACCAGAAGCTCAAGAAGCAGTACGACCAGATGCGCAGCAGCGAGGTGGATCTCCAGAACAGTCTCGAGGACTGCGAGAAGATGCTCGAGGAGAACGCGAAGAAGGAGACGTACTGGGCGTCGAAGCTCACGTCGCTCCACGAGGCGTACATCTTGGAGCAGGAGCAGAATGCGGGTGTGTTCGACGACGAGCCGCGCAAGCCGTCTCGCAAGCAGCCGAAGGAGCAGGAGAAGAAGAAGAAGGCGCAGAAGAAGACCAAGAAGGCGCAGCGTGCCAAGTCCGCAGAAGGCGAAGACGTGGACATGGAGGACGCCGAGAATGCCGGTGGGGAGGAAGAGAGCAAGGAGAACGAGGATGGCGTCGAAGACATGGTGGAGGACGGAGACGAAGGTGCCGAGGAGGAGGAGGAGGAGGAAGAAGAAGAAGAAGACGAGGACGGCGAGGAGGACTTCATCCACATGGAGAAGCTCCCGGTGCTGGACGAGAAGGCTCTCGCGCGGTACAACAAGGAAGAGATGAAGTACGAGATCTCGGTGCTCGAGCAGCAGCGCGACGAGCTGAAGGCGAACGTGAACATGGGCGCGCTGATGGAGTACAAGGAGAAGGAGGTGGAGTACCGCGCGCGCCTGAAGGACCTCGAGGACGCGACGAAGCTGCGCGACGAGAAGCGGCACGAGTACGACGAGCTGCGGCGCAAGCGGCTGGAGGAGTTCATGACGGGCTTCCGCGTCATCACGCTCAAGCTGAAGGAGATGTACCAGATGATCACGCTGGGCGGCGACGCGGAGCTGGAGCTCGTGGACTCGCTCGACCCGTTCTCGGAGGGCGTGGTGTTCAGCGTGCGGCCGTCGAAGAAGAGCTGGAAGAACATCTCAAACCTGTCGGGCGGCGAGAAGACGCTCGCGTCGCTTGCGCTCGTGTTCGCGCTGCACCACTACAAGCCGACGCCGCTGTACGTGATGGACGAGATCGACGCGGCGCTGGACTTCAAGAACGTCTCGATCGTGGGCAACTACATCAAGCAGCGCACACGCAACGCGCAGTTCGTCATCATCTCGCTGCGCAACAACATGTTTGAGCTCGCGGACCGGCTCGTGGGCATCTACAAGACGCACGACGCGACCAAGAGCGTGACGATCAACCCGCGGGTGTACGAGGCGATGCTGCCACCGGGCAAGGCGGCGGCGGCAAAGGCTGCTGGTGCGGGCGACGGCATGCGGACTCCGAAGAAGCCTCGACGGAGCGACCACCCGTCGACACCAGCGAGCGTGCTTCGGGACCGCACGAACCAGCACTAGCTCGGATGGTAGTCAGGCGGTGTTGTGCAGGTAGCAGGAGCTGCTGAGCGCAGACTGGTGGTCGAATGTGTCGTTCGTGCATGGAGTTCTTCTAGGTTCTCTGAGCGTCGCGTGCTGGCCACTGGCATGAAGCTCTCTCACGCGCACGTCTTCGCAGGTTCATCCGGTCACGTACACCCGCGAGGTATGAGGTCGTGAAGGCGTCCGTCGCACCAAGACGGTGCCAGTTCGTGTGCGAGCGAGCAGGTCAGTGAATGGCTCTAGCATGGGCGCGTCATGTGTGTCGCGTCCTGCGTAGCAGACGGCGAAGATCAGTCTTCTTCGCGCGCTGTTTCTTGCACTGGATTTGCGGCGGCCGTCCGCGGCGATTTCTGCACAGCGCAAGAAGGTGCCACTTCTGGACTGTGCGACGCATAGTACCTCATACCTCCTTCTTCGCACGCACGCACGCAGGCTTCGAACATCCAGAAACACCCACACACACACACATACAGGTCTCGCTCGACCATCTCGCTCGACACCGCTCGCTCTGCGGTGGTCGTGTTCTTGCGCATGTGTTCGAGCAGCGCTGTTTGTTTGTATGGAGTTCTCGCTCCAGTTGGTGTCGCACTCCGCCGCCCTGTCTCTGCAATCTCCCGCCAAAAAATTCGAATACAAACCGCCAGGTGTTTTGCTTTTTGCCTTTTTCCCGTCACCTGCGCAATATGCGGCGTCCAGTATGAGCGGTCACGAGGCGAACGAGAAGGAACGCGAGCGAGCGAGCGAGTGCGTCAAGCTCCCCGTCCCCTTCGCCTGCGTCGCCAGACAGACAGCAACCAGCAGGAAGGACTACATGCTCGTCGAAGAGCTTCAGTAGCAGAATTGCCGCCGCATTGCCTTGCCAACCGCCTACACAAGCGCCGGTTCCCAGAATGGACCGACCGAGTACGCTCCTCAGCTTCCAAGCTTCCGGCTGGCGGCAGCAGCAGCAGCTCGAGATGCACGGCGGCGCCGGCCATTTCGCGGACCCCGCGCTGGCGCACGCGGACGCCGGCGCGCAGCGCTTCACCTGTGCGTACAGCGCGCCGCTAGCAACTAGTAGAGTATTGGGAGGAGGACTGACACATCGCGACGACAATGGCACTGGCAGACCTGATCAACCTGGCGCATGAGCAGTACCAGTTGGGATACTACCACGAGGCGCTGCGCATCTGCGAGCAGCTGTACGCGTCGGACGCGTTCCGGCCGGAGAACCTGCTGCTGCTCGGCGCGCTGCACTTCCAGCTCGGGCACCTGAGCGAGAGCATCTTCTACAACCAGCAGTGCATCCGCGTGGACCCGAACTTCGCCGAGGCGTACGGGAACCTCGGCAACGCGCTGCGCGAGACCGGCGACCTGCTCGGCGCCGTGCAGTTCTACCTCAAGGCCATCAAGCTTCACCCGCGCTTCAGCGACGCGTACAACAACCTCGCCAACTCGTACATGCAGCTCGGGCAGACCCACGAAGCCATCGAGACGTACAAGATGGCGCTCGTGCTCGACCCGACGCTCGCGGACGCGCACAGCAACCTCGGCAACCTGTACAAGGCGCAGGGCCGCTTCGAGGACGCTAAGCTCTGCTACGCGCAGGCGATCCGCGTCAAGCCGACGTTCGCGATCGCCTGGAGCAACCTCGCGGGCGTCTTCAAGGACGACGGCCAGCTCGAGCTCGCGATCGAGCACTACCAGGAGGCCATCCGCCTCGCGCCGGACTTTGCGGACGCGCACAGCAACCTCGGCAACGCGCTCAAGGAGAGCGGGCGCGTCGCAGACGCCATCGCCGCCTACCGGCACGCGATCGCGCTGCGGCCGGGCTTTGCGATCGCGCACGGCAACCTCGCGAGCACGCTCTACGACGCCGGCCAGCTCGAGCTCGCCGTGCACACGTTCCGCCACGCGATCCAGCTCGAGCCCAACTTCCCCGACGCGTACAACAACCTCGGCAACGCGCTACGCGAGCTCGGGCAGCTTGAGCACGCGGTCAATTGCTACCGCACGGCGCTGCGGCTCAAGCCTGACCACCCACACGCGTACAACAACCTCGGAAACGCGCTCAAGGACAAGGGCATGGTGAAGGAGGCGATCCACTGCTACTCGACCGCAGCGCGGCTGCTGCCCAACTTTGCGGCGGCGCACAGCAACCTCGGCAGCGTGCTCAAGGAGCAGGGCAAGCTGGACCAGGCGCTCGCGCACTACCAGGAGGCGATCGCGATCGACCGCAACTTCGCCGACGCGTACAGCAACATGGGGAACGTGTACAAGGACCTGGCGCGGCTGGACGAGGCGATCCAGTGCTACAGCGCGGCGATCCGGCTCAAGCCGCACTTCCCGGACGCGTACAGCAACCTCGCGAGCGCGTACAAGGACGGCGGGCGCCTCGACGACGCGATCACGTGCTACCGGAAGGCGCTGGCGCTGCGCCCAAACTTCCCGGACGCGTTCGCCAACTACTTCCACGCGATGATGTTCATCTGCGACTGGCAGAGCCGCGACGAGGACTTGCACCGGCTGCTCGCGTTCCTCGACGCGCAGCTCGCGGTCGACAAGGTGCTGCCGTCCGTGCAGCCGTTCCACGCGCTCGTGTACCCGCTGTCTCTGCAGCGGTTCCTCGACATCTCGCGGCGGTACGCCGAGCGCGCGAAGCTCAACGTGAGCCTCGTCGAGCTGCCGCTGCTGCGCTACAAGAGCAAGAAGTCGCACGAGCGCTTGCGGGTCGGCTACGTGAGCTCGGACCTGGGCAACCACCCGCTCGCGCACCTGATGCAGAGCGTGTTCGGGATGCACGACAAACGCAAGTTCGAGGTGTTCTGCTACTCGACGACGCCCGACGACGGCTCGGTGTGGCGGTGCAAGATCGCGAGCGAGGTGGAGCACTTCACGGACCTGAGCGCGGTCGCGTCGCATGGCGACGCCGCGCGACTCATTCACGGCGACGGAATCCACGTCCTCGTCAACCTCAACGGCTATACCAAGGGCGCGCGCAACGAGATCTTCGCGCTCCGGCCGGCGCCGATCCAGGTGAGCTACATGGGCTTCTGCGGCACGCTCGGCGCCGACTACGTGCAGTACATGGTCGGCGACGCCATCGTGGTGCCGCCCGAGCACCGGCGGTTCTTCACGGAGAAGATCATCTCGATGCCGCACTCGTACTTCGTGAACGACCACCGGCAGTCTGCGCGCGACGTGCTGGACGTCGACAAGTGCCCCACGCGCGCGCACTACGGCGTGCCCGAGGACACGTTCGTGTTCTGCAACTTCAACCAGGTGTACAAGATCGACCCGTGCACGTTCACGACGTGGATGAACATCCTCAAGCGCGTGCCGAACTCGGTCCTGTGGCTGCTGCGGTTCCCGCCGATCGCCGAGGCCAACATCCGCGCCGAGGCGGCCGCGCGCGGCGTGAAGGCGCACCGCCTGCACTTCACGGACGTGGCGCCCAAGGACGAGCACCTCAAGCGCGGGTACCTCGCCGACCTCTTCCTCGACACGCCCGAGTGCAACGCGCACACGACCGGCTGCGACATCCTCTGGGGCGGCACGCCGCTTATCACGATGGCCAAGGAGCGCATGGCGTGCCGCGTGGCGTCGAGTCTGCTCCAGGCGGCGAACCTGGGCGAGCTCATCACCAAGTCGCTCGAGGAGTACGAGGAGCTCGCGGTCGCGCTCGCGAGCGACATGGACAAGCTCTGGGAGATCCGGCGGCGGCTCGAGGAGGACCGCGACCGCTGCCCGCTCTTCGATACTCAGCGCTGGGTGCGCAACCTCGAGGTGGGGCTCACGATGGCGTGGGAGCGCCACGAGAGCGGCCTCGAGCCCGAGCACATCAGCGTCCCCGATATTTATGACGGCGCTGCGAGTGGCGGCGACGGAGGAGGCGCAGTCGACGGCGGCGACGCGCGGCGGTGAGCTCCGTCGTCTCTCTTCCGTCTCGCTTATTTTATTGCTTCCGGCGCCACATGCGCACGCACCAACGTCCCGAACGAACGTGGTGCCGCTCGCTTCTCCGCTTGTGTCTGCCCTGCTGCTTGCCCTGTTCTGTGCTTACTCTCGCTGCGTGAGCACGAGCAACCCCATGCCGCCCACGAGCACGTACTTAAGCATCGGGTAGTCGTTGAGTAGGATCGTGAGCATCCCGACGTACGGCACCGAGCTGCAACCATCACACACACCTCCGTCAGCAGCAGCACCACCAGCTACCAATCTTCCTTCACTCTGCTGCCTCGCACCCGCGCGCGATGCCGACGATGTCTTCGCGCTCGAGCCACGACTGCCCTTGCGCGTAGAGTCCTCTGTGTTGCGTCGCATTCAACGAGTCAGCATCGCCATCATCGCCAGTCGCTAGCTGCTGCATCAACGCACCGGTCGTCCACGTTGTTGTTGTCGCCCTTGGTCAGGTACACGTCCTTCCCGTCCTCCGCGCTGACCGACCACCCAGCCACACAGCCGCAGTCACTGTCAGCCCACCTCCTATCCAACAGCTTTAGCTTCATACAGTTAAGACGCACCTGCGGTGCAGCTCGAGCACGCGGTGCACGATAGGGATGTCGCGGCCCTTGATCTTGTACACGACGATGTCGCCGATATCGAGGTTGGGTTTCTGCATCCTCATGACCAGTGTGAGTCCGTCTATACAAACTTCGAGTTCGCACACGTCGCAGACCGCAGCCCACGCACGGTGTTGTCGAGGTAGAGGATGTCGCCGCGCTGGAAGGCCGGCTCCATCGAGCCACTGAGCACCACGACGACCGGCGACTCGCTCTGCGTGAAGGCCATTAGCCCCTTCCAGATCATGAGCGCCGTGAGCACGACCATCGCCAGGTTGAGCGCCTGGTGCGCCAGCTGGCGCTTGTTCTTCCAGAGCCGCTTGAGCTCCACCGCCTGCTGCTTGAGCACCTCCATCCTCTCGAGCTTCTCTTGCGCTTGCTGCTGCTGCTGCTGACGTGTCTTCGAGTTGTGAGCTCAAAAGCAGCAAATCCTGTTGCTTTTATCACTATCATTTCAACTCTAATAGACATGCTCATACTGTTCACAAGAAAAGATTACCATCAGGATGAATGGATAGTGATATAAAGCAGGAGCATCTGCGGTACCTGATCTATATCACTATACAGACGCAAGCAAGCCGAACCGACATATCACTGGCAGCAAGATGATGCACCGCTCGAACGTCGCGATGGCGCTCGGACGTCGCCTGGCGCCAGCGCTGCTCCACCGCCGACCCGCACAGCAGCAGCTGCTGCTGCAGGTGTCGCAGGTGCGCTCGGTGTTGACGCTGAAGAAGTCGCCGGTGCTGGCGACGAAGCCCGCTGCTGCTGCTGGTCGGACGAAGGCGAAGCGCCAGTCGCCAGCAGCTCCTGCTAATGCTGGCGCCAGCGCGCGACTGGCGAAGCGCATCGCCATGTCGGGGCTCTGCTCGCGGCGCGACGCCGAGAAGCGCATTGAGGCGCGCGACGTGACGGTCAACGGCCGTGTGGTGACCGACCTGGCGACTGTCGTGGACGTCGCGCGCGACGTGGTGGCGGTCGGCGGCCGCCCACTCGCGCCTGCCTCAGAGCTCAAGGTGTGGCTCGCACACAAACTGCCGGGGGTGCGTTGCCTCACTGTAGCGTTGCGCTGCTGCTGCTTGCTGGTGGGTGTGGAGACTGATTGGTTGTGTATGTTGATCCACAGGAACTGGTGACGGCGAACGATCCGCAGGGCCGCCCGACCATCTTCGATCGCCTCAAGGTCATGGGGCTCACGCAGCACATGATGCCAGTGGTGCGTAGATGGTGACTGCAGGTGCGGCATGCGCTGCTGTGTGTGAGATTCTCATAGTATCACACGACAGGGCCGCCTGGACTTCAACACGGAGGGGCTGCTGCTGTTCACGAACGACGGCGACTACGCGCGTGAGCTGGAGCACCCGAAGACCGGCATCTCGCGCGTGTACCGCGCGCAAGTGCGCGGTGTCGTGTCCGAGTCCAAGATCATGGAGCTGCGCCGCGGACCGCTCGTGGATGGCGTCAAGTACCGTCCGATCGAGGTCACGGTGCAGTCTACAGACAAGAAGGACTCGTGGCTGCAGGTGAAGCTTGCCGAGGGCAAGGTGCGAAGGCTGGTGTGCTCCCTGAGTCGTACCATCTGTTGTGCTCATGCTCGTTTCGTCCTTCGTAGAACCGCGAAGTCCGGAAGGCGCTCGCGCACGTCCGCCTCGTGGTCAAGCGTCTCATCCGCGTGCAGTACGGCGCGTACCGCCTCGCAGACCTCCCGAAAGGAGCCGTGCTGGAAGCGCGACCGAAGAAGCTCTCGGAGCGCGCGAAGCCGTCGACGCCCAAGCCAATCGCCTGATAGACGAAGGGGGACTGTTGTAAGTCGCACATGCGCGGTGACTGGTAGGGTATACAGTATACTGTGACGATATGTAGAGCTCTCCAGCTCGCTCTTGCTCCTGCTCCTGCTCCCTCTTAGGCTGCCATAACTTATCTCTTGTTCACTGCCGCCTAGAGCTCGAACGACTCGCGCTCGAACGTCGAGCGATCCAAGTTGGCGGTGTACCGGTCGTGCTCGGATGGCGAGCCGATGGACTTGTACCAGGACTTGGGTTGTGCCGGTCTGCTCGGGGGCTGTCCGCGTTCGTCGCTGGAATCGATGGAGGTGGCGCTCTCCGAGCGGTCGATGAACGACGCGACATCGCTGAAGTTGGTGTCGCGCGTGGCGTAGGACGCCGCGGAAGACATCTGCGTGAAGCGGGTCGAGTTGGTCGTGGAGCGTAGCGAGCCCTCGACGTCGTTCGAGATCTGCGACGAGAACGACTCGCGGTCCATCATGAAGCTCGACGCCTCCGAGTCGTACCGAGCACTCGTGTTGGTGGTGTACGAAGCGTTGGTGCCTCGCAGCGCGTTCGAGAAGTATGTGTTGCCTGCCGCCTGCGAAGACAAACTCAGGGGCGACGTCACCGACGACGCGTTGCTGGTGCGTGTCCGCCGGTTGTGATCCACGAGGCGGCTCTGGTTCGCGGTGGCGCGGTAGCCTGCGGGCATGTCGGGGCTCGTGATCGCGTATTGCGGGAGCCCACTCTCGTTCGCCGGCAGCCCACCGTACCCAGCCGTGTTGAGGCTCTGCTTGCTGTCTCGGAGCTGGCCGGAGGCGCGGTCGACGCCAACGAACGACGGGTTGTACTGCTGCTGTTGCGGTTGTTGCTGCTGCTCGTGGTATCGTGACTGCTGGTGGTGGTGGTGGTGGTTGCTCGCAGCGAGAATGGGCACGGGCGTCGCCTTCACGTTCGAGTCGCGGTTGCGTCTCCTTCGCTGGCAGCAGCACGCAAGAAGACCGATGGCGCAGAGCCCCGCGACCGCCGCGATCACAGCCATGACAATCGTGCGGTTCTTCGTGTCCTCGTGGTTGCTGCTCTCGTTGCTGCTGTTGATCCCGTCGCTTGCTGACGACTTGGTCGGTGTCGGCGTCCTCAGTGTTGGTGCAAGTGTCTCTTCCGTTGGCGTCGAGGTTGGAGCGAGCGTCGGTGCCTTCGTCTTCTTCGTCGGCGTTGGTGTCACGGCACTGGCATCGCTGCTGCTTGCTGCCGTCCCGTTCGGTTCGGCGATGGGCTTCGCTGTTGGCTCCAGCGTCGCCACCGGAGTCGGAATAGGAGTCGCCGTTGGAGCTGGGGTCGTCGTCACCGGTGCTGCTGTCGGTTCGGCCGAAGTTGGCGCAGGTACGATTGTCGGCACGTTCGTCGGCGCCGCGGGGGTCTCAGCGGGAGCAGGTGCAGGAACTGGCGGCGCGGAGGTCGGAGCTGGAGCAGGTGCCGGCGTCGCAGCCACGGGTTCCTGAGCAAGCACTGCATCGCACAAACCCACACCGAACCAAGTCAGCCATCAGTCGCCACGCTGTCTTGAAGACCTGGTCGTCTCACCTCGTTGCGGACTCGATGCCAGCGCGACAAAGGCGAAGAGCAGCGTCCACGCCACGAGAGATCCCCTGCTCTGTTGACGACGGAGGCGACTCCGCTGCATCGAGGTGCTCGCAAGCGACACGTTCATTGCTGCTGGTTGCTGACGGGAGTTGGTGCGTCGTCGGCTCCGAGATGCAAGTGCCGGGGGTTAGTGCGTCGTGAGATGAGATGAGATGCGAGCGCCGCGAAGTTTGCAGCGCACCGCTTGTCTAAAAGTGCGCGCTTGCTCGAACGTTCGGCACCGCTCGCCAGGTCAGCGCTATCGCGTAGGAGTACCGTTATCATGTGGGAACCGAACGTCGCTGCCTCGCTTGAGCGTACATCATGCAAGGCACTCGAGTCTCTACCATCGTGCACGAGAGTCTGGTGGTCGTGAGTCAGATGGCCCGCGCCACGATTCTCCATTCGCGGAGTTCCTCTACAGAGTCCGACTGTGTTTGCATCAGAGGAAAACTTCTACTCTGTGACGTGTGAGCGGGTACAAAGAGGCACTTGCGAGGAGGAACGTGCTCGCGCTCACGCTCATGCTCAGAAGCGCGCGAACGAAGGTGTCTGCGCAGTCCTCGAGAGACTTCCAGAGACCTCCGAAGGCTCTTGAGGTGATTGGAATGGTTGCCTGGTCGCCGTCATTCTTGAACGCCATGTGGCTCGGGTGGGCGACGTCCTGAATTTTCGACACACTCCCTGCGCAATTCGCACCGACACTGTCGTCATGTCTGCCCTCCTCATGCATCGCCGAACTCAATCCTCAGCTCACATTGCTCGATTCACATTGCTCGCCTCACTCCCGCAACGACACACCGCCGACGCGCTCGCTCACTACCCAACCAAAGATGGCGACCGAGGACACTCCGTTGATCAGCGCACCTACTGCTCCTGAAGCTGGTGATCACGAGCAGCAGTCTCGACACAACCCTATCTCGACCAGGAACAGCGATCCGAGAGGGCCGACCTGCGGATCGCGCACACTGTGGATCGCGGCTGGCGCGCTGCTCGCCATCTCGCTCTCGCTCGGCGCGATCGCTGGAGTTCGCCATCGCCACTCGACGGCACCTCCAGCACCAGTATCGGGCGATCATTCCTTCTGCGACGTCGCCAAGCACGACGCCGGGTACGTCAAGCTGCGCAACAAGAAGGATGACCACTTCTTCTACTGGTACGTCGAATCCCGCACGAGTCCGAGCACGGACCCGCTCGTGCTGTGGCTCACGGGCGGACCGGGCTGCTCGAGTGTCATGGCGATGCTCATGGAGAACGGTCCGTGCCGCGTGCAGCCGAACCTCTCGACCGCGATCAACCCGTACTCGTGGACAAACCAGAGCAACGTCGTGTGGCTCGACCAGCCCACGAACGTCGGATTCTCGTACGCGGCCGCCGCTGAAGACGCCGACGTGGACGAGCGCAGCGTCGGCGCGAACATCTACTGGTTCCTGCAGGGCTTCCTCGACAAACACCCCGAGCTCGCCGGCCGCGAACTGTTCATCACGGGCGAGAGCTACTCGGGCCACACTGTCCCGCTCGCCGCGCACTACATCTGGCAGCAGAACCAGCTCGGCGAGAACCGCCACCTCAACCTCCAGGGCATCGCGATCGGCAACGGACTGACCGACCCCGCCGTGCAAATGCCGCTCACGATCGCTATGGTCCACAACGACTACAACATCACGCTCGTGAACAGCTCGCAGCTCGCAGCGATGGAGCGCGCGGCGCCCGAGTGCGGACGCCAGCTGCGCGGCTGCCAGTCGAACACGTCGTCGCTCTCGTGCGTCGACGCGTTCAACTTCTGCCGCGAGGAGCTCCTGCTCCCGCTGCTGCGCGCCAAGCGGAACGCGTACGACATCCGCCTGCCGTGCGACAAGGGGGAGGACGGCGCCGACGACTGCTACGACATGTCGGTCATCGCCCGCTTCCTCGACGTGGCGGCCGTGCGCGCGTACCTGCACGTGGACGAGTCGCACGTCGCGCGCTGGCAGAAGTGCAACGACGCCGTGAACACCGCCATTCTGAGCGCCGAAGGCTCCGCGCTTCCCTACAGCGCGTTGGTCGCCGAGCTGCTCGACGCGCGCGTGCGCGTGCTCGTGTACGCCGGCGATGCCGACCTCATGGCCAACTGGGCGGGCAACCGCGCGTGGACCAAGGCGCTCAAGTGGGGCGGCGCGTCCGACTTCGCGGCTGCCGGCGACCGCGCGTTCGTGTATGAAGGGGAGGAGGAAGCCGCTGGCGTCGTCACGAGCTCAGCTGACGGGCGGCTCACGTTCCTGCGGCTCTTCAACGCGGGGCACATGGCGCCCATGGACCAACCCGCGGCGACGCTCGCGATGCTCGACCGGTTCACGCGTGGACACGCGCTGTGATTGTCCGATCTAGTGCCAGAAAATGATCGTGGCTAGTGCTAATCCAAATAGTACCTCATGAGCAACAAAATACAGCAAGTGAATAGCACCCCCTGCTATCCAACTCGTTCTGTTGCTCAATTGAATAGCACCCCCTGCTCTCCAATTCCTTCTGTTTGCTCAATTGCATAGCACTCTCGATCTCGCCGCCTCGCACACACGCACCTCCTCCTCCAAGCAGCAGCAGCAGCAGCAGCTACATAACCATGGCGGCGCCGCAGGTGATCCCGTGCGGCTCGTACGACATCGTACTCGGCTCGGCGCTGCTCTCGAGCGCGTTCGTGGCCGACGACATCATCGCGCGCATGAGCGCCACCTCCACGTTCGTGGTGCTCACAGACGCGAACGTGGCGCCGCTCTACGCGCAGCCGCTCGCGGCGCAGCTGGCGGCGCGGCTCGCGGGCCACGCCAGCAAGCGCGTGCTGCTGCACGCAGTCCCCGCGGGCGAGGCGTCCAAGAGCCGCGAGATGAAGGCGCGCATCGAGGACGAAGTCTTCTTCGCCAACCGCTGCCACCGCGACACGTGCGTCATCGCAGTGGGCGGCGGCGTCGTCGGCGACCTCAGCGGCTACGTCGCGTCCACGTACATGCGCGGCGTGCCGTTCATCCAGGTGCCCACGACGCTGCTCGCGTGCGTGGACTCGAGCATCGGCGGCAAGACGGGCATTGACGTCGAGGACTTTGGCAAGAACCTGCTTGGCGCGTTCCACATGCCGCAGCGCGTCTACGTCGACCTGAGCACGCTGCAGACGCTGCCGCGCCGCGAGCTCGTCAACGGCATGGGTGAGGTCATCAAGGCCGGCGCGATCTTCGACGCTGCGCTCTTCGACCTGCTCGAGGCGTCCACGGACCAGATCCTCGCGCTCGAGGACATGGCGCTCGTGCAGCAGGTTGTCGCCATGGCTGTGGCGGTCAAGGCGCACGTCGTCACGAAGGACGTGAAGGAGATGGGGCTGCGCGCGATCCTGAACTTCGGCCACAGCATCGGCCACGGCATCGAAGCGCTCGTGCAGCCCGAGTACCTGCATGGCGAGTGCGTTTCCATCGGCATGATCAAGGAGGCCGAGATCGCGCGCGGCATGGGCCTGTGCACGTCGGCGACGGTCGGCCGCCTGCGCCGCTGTCTCACTGCGTACGGGCTGCCGGTGCGCGTGCCCGAGAACGTGGCGACGAAGGACGTGCTCGTGAAGATGGAGGTGGACAAGAAGAACAGCCAGGGCGTGAAGAAGATCGTGCTGCTCGAGAGCATCGGCACGGTGCTGGCGAACCCGTACGCGCGCGCGATCAAGGACGCACAGATCGAGCTGGTGCTGGAGAAGCAGGTACAGATGGTGCCGGGCAAGCAGGCGCGCGGCTCGATCCGCGTGCCAGGCTCCAAGTCGATCTCGAACCGCGCGCTGCTCATGGCAGCGCTGGGCAGCGGTCCGTGCCGTCTCTCAGGCTTGCTGCACTCGGACGACACGCAGGTGATGATGAACGCGCTGCAGAAGGTCGGCGCGAAGTTCACCTGGGAAGAGAACGGTGCGGTGCTTGTGGTAGAAGGCACAGGCGGCAAGTTCGAGCGCGTCGAGGACGGTGAGGAGATCTACCTGAGCAACGCCGGCACCGCCGCGCGCTTCCTGACGAGCACGATGACGCTGCTGAACGACAGCGAGCGCTCGGTCGTTGTCACTGGCAACTACCGCATGAAGGAACGTCCGATCGCGCCGCTGGTGGACGCCCTGCGCTCGAACGGCTGCGACCTGAAGTACCTGGAGGCGGATGGATGTCCGCCGGTCGCGGTGCGTGGAACGGGTCTGCACGGCGGTGTCATGCGTCTCGCGAGCAAGGTGAGCAGCCAGTACGTGTCGTCGGTGCTCATCAGTGCGCCGTACGCGAAGGAGCCGCTCGTGCTGGAGCTGGAGGAGGAGCATCCGACGTCGCTGCCGTACATTCTCATGACGACGCAGCTGATGAAGGAGTTCGGCATTGCCGTGGAGACGCTGGCGCCGAACCGCTACCGCGTGCCTTGCGGCGTGTACCAGAACCCGCCCGAGTTCAGCATCGAGGTGGACGCGTCGTCGGCCACGTACCCATTGGCATTCGCTGCGATCACTGGTGGACAGGTGACCGTGGAGGCTCTCGGGAACACGAGTCTGCAGGGCGACGCAGCGTTCCACACGCTGCTGCGCTCCATGGGCTGCACGACGACGCAGGACGCGTTCTCGACGACGGTCGAGGGTCCGCCTGCCGGGACGCCGCTCACCGCTGTGGACATCGATATGGAGACGATGACGGACGCGTTCATGACTGCGGTGGCGCTCGCGGCGGTGGCCAAGGGCACGACGAACATCACGGGCATCGCGAACCAACGCGTGAAGGAGTGCAACCGCATCGAAGTGATGGTGACGGGGCTGCGCCAGATCGGTGTCGAGTGCGGCGAGCTGCCGGACGGTATCTGGATCAAGGGCACGGCAGGGAAGACGGCGCACCTGAAGAAGGCGTTCATCGAATGCCACAACGACCACCGCATCGCCATGAGCTTCGCGGTGCTCGGCTCCGTGGTCAAGGACGTGATTGTGCTGGACAAGGAGTGCACGGACAAGACGTACCCGGAGTTCTGGGACCACGTGCAGATGCACCTGGGTCTGGAAGTCACGCCGGTGATCAGTGCAGAGGGCGCGGAGGCGCAGGCGGACACTGTGGTTCCTGGCTTCTTCCTCGTGGGTATGCGTGGCGCTGGAAAGACGTCGCTGGCGAAGGCGGCCGCAGCTGCGCTCGGCTTGAACCTGCTCGACACCGACGACGAGCTCGAGAAGGAGTTCGGCGAGCCAATCTCGGCGTTCGTCGCGCGCCACAACAACACGTGGGAAGCGTTCCGCGAGCGCCAGCGCGAGCTACTGCTGCGTCTCATCGCGAACCCGCCGACCGCGACTGTCATCTCGTGCGGCGGCGGGGTCGTGGAGACGCCCGAGATCGTCGACGCGCTCGCCAAGTACCCGTACGTCATCCACGTGCATCGCGCGATCGGCGACGTGCTGGCGTACTTGGACAGCGAGACGAACCGTCCGTCGCTCGGGGAGCCTCACGACAGCGTGTGGCAGCGCCGTGAGCCGCTGTACCAGAAGAGCTCGTCGTTCGAGTTTACAGTGAACAGCGGTGACAAGGACTTCCAGCGCATCAACCGCGACTTCGTTCGCTTCCTGAACGTCGTCATCCCGAACCTGCCGAGCAGCTTCAACCACGAGAGCCTCACCCACCGTCTGGACACGTTCTTCCTGTCGCTGACGTTCCCGGATGTGACCGACGCGCGCGCGCTCATGCCGGAGATCACCAAGGGCGTGGACGCGCTGGAGCTCCGCGTGGACTTGCTCCGGTCGTTCGACGACCTGTCGTTCGTGGCGTCCCAGGTGGCGTCGCTGCGCTCGCTGTCGTCACTGCCGATCATCTTCACTGTGCGTTCTCGCCACCAAGGCGGCGGGTTCCCCGACGGCGAAGAGGAGAAGATGTTCCAGCTGCTTGCGTTCGGCGTGCGCCTCGGCTGCGAGTTCGTGGATGTGGAGACGTGCTGGTCTCGCAAGGCGCGCGAGCACCTGCTGGCGACTCGCCGGCGCTCGGCGATCATCTCGTCGTTCCACGCAATCCAGGCGCCGACGTCGGAGGCGGAGGCGAAGGCCATCTTCCGCGAGTGCTACCAGCAGGGCAAGGTGCAGGTCGTGAAGGTCGTCGTGAAGGCGTTCGAGCCGCAGGACGCGCTCCTGGTCGACCGGCTCGCGAAGGAGTTCGCCAAGGTGTGGCAGCACGAGATGCCGATCATCTCGCTCTGCACCACGGACGCCGGCAAGCTGACGCGCGTGCTGAACCGCGTGCTGACGCCGGTGACGCACCCGCTGCTCCCGGCTGCCGCGGCACCTGGCCAGCTCTCGGTGGCCGAGATCCTTGCGCTGCGCCAGCAGCTCGGCCTCGTCTCAGGTATTTAACTGCTGCTGCTCGTCGTTCGCTGCGTGCTCGTGTGCGCTGTGCGCGGATAGATAACGATCCCCCAATGCACGCACTTACGCTCTCTCGTGTCTGTGTGTGTCTTCACGGTGCGTCCGCCTCTCGCCGCAGCACGCGAGTTCTTCCTGTTCGGCACGCCGATCCAGAAGTCGCCGTCGCCTTCGATGCACAACGCTGCGTTCCAGGCGACCGGACTGCCGTTCACCTACGCACTGCACGACACGGCCAGCATTGTCGAGGTCGCGGCGCGTCTGCAAGAAGCCACTTTCGGAGGCGGCTCCGTGACGATCCCGCACAAGGTGGAGGTGATGCAGTACCTGGAAGAGTTGACGCCGGCAGCACGGGCGATCGGCGCGGTGAACACTGTCGTGCGCGAAGACCAGTGGGGCGGCGGCGTGCGCTGGAAGGGCGACAACACGGACTGGCTCGGCATCCTCCGCCCGATCCGCAAGCGCTTGGACGGTGCGGTTGGTAGTGGCGACCGGAAGGAAGTCGTGGCGCTGGTCGTCGGCGCTGGCGGCACCTCCATGGCGGCGGCGTACGCGATGCGCCAACTGGGAGTCACCCAGCTCTACATCTACAACCGGACGCTCGCGAAGGCCGAAGAGGTCGCGCAGCGCTTCCACGCGCAGGCGCTGGCGTCGCTGACTCCTGAACTCCTACCTGCAGTGGATATCGTCGTGAGCACGATCCCGGCGCAAGCAGGCTTCGTGCTCCCTGACTACTTGCTCGAGACGCAGCGCTCGGTCGTGGTGCTCGACGCCGCGTACCAGCCGCCGATCACGCCGTTCCTCGCGCACGCGGCGCTGCACGGCGCATCCTGCATCCAGGGCTTCGAGATGCTGTACGAGCAGGCGATCGAGCAGTTCAACCGCTGGCACCCGACCACCGTGCAGCGATCCGTCCATGTCGACGTCGACGCGGTTATGAAGAACGCGTGTCTGCAGCACATCACGACCGACCAGCGTCTGTAGACACGCACACATGCACACCCACAAGCCACAGGAACTGACCGGCGACGCCAGCGAACATGAACGTGCGCGTGCATTCTCAACGACTCTGCTGCTTGGCTCTCGTCTGCGAATGTAGGACACCGTTAGTCTCTCTATCAGGAAGCAGCAGCTCAACCACCTATGTGGCGCACCCTCTTGGACTCCGCTTGTGCTGAGCCGGAATGCTTGAGAGAGAGACTTCCTCTCGCTCACGAGAGCCTCCAGTGTCGTCTGCACCGGCCGGATGCTCCGGTCTCTTAGTGCACCACGCCCGTGTTTCTCCGCGAGATCGTCATGGCTGCAGCGCCCGTGGCGACGAGAGCGCCGACGTAGTGCAGCGGAATGGACACCGTGCAACCGTTCGTGTTCTGGTTCGCCAGCGCCTGCGCAGCCCCAGCATCAGCATCATCACCATAGTCAGTGCTATGACAAGGTGCTCAACAGCAGCAGAAGTCGTCGCGTACCGAGAGCGCGACGCCCAGGTGGATGACGAACACAGCGCCAATGATGGCGGGCGACTTCTTGCGGTAGCCGTCGAAGGCCACGACCATGAGCGCGACGTCCATGAGCGTGAGCGCGAGCGTCGAGAGCGCCCCAGAGAAGATGAGCGGCACGCTCTCGCACGACGACGAGAACGCGGCGCCCCGCGAGCCGGTCGAGGAGCCCACCACGCTGCCGTACATCATGAGCGCGTGCATGAGCGAGAAGCCCACGCCGCCCGCTGCGCATCATCCATACCACCCAGTAGATAGTCAGCCATGCTGCATACGTTAGCACCACACACACACCACATACACACGGACGGACGCACCGAGTCCCGACGTGATGTCATTGAGCGGGAACTGGTGCGAGGACGTGGTGACCTTGAGCACCGCGCGCTCCGTGCGCGTGTAGAGCGCGTAGAAGCCGACGCGCGCCAGCTCCTGCACGACGACGGCGAGCGGCACCGTGGCCTCCACAGAGCTCTTGAGCGGCGGGATGATGCGCCAGAGCGTCGCGGTCACGAGGATGGCGACGAGCCACACGAAGGCGCCGCTGAGCGCGAGGATCACGAGCTGCGCGCGGCGCGCGATGACCACGAAGAAGAGCGCGGTGAGCGGCCCGAAGGCCGTGAGGATGCAGCCGAAGAAGAGCGGCCAGTTCACGGGGCCGTCGCTCAGCCCCATGCTTGCTTGCTGCTGTTTGATCTGAAAGTGTTGTGTGCGGGATACTAAACTGGCTGTTTCTTCGACCGGGGTGATTGCTGCAGACGTCTTGGCATTCGTATAGAAATGGAGGAAAGTTTCTGATTATGAGAATGAGTCTGATAATGGGTGCGAGAGCTCGATGTCAAGCGCCGACTTCGCCAGGTGCCGAGCGTATCAGTCAAGTCCATCAGCGGATTCCTGCACTCGAGCGGCAGTCGGCGACGCTGGCAAGACGATAAGGAGCATCTTGGCCAGCATCCGGGACCAACTTGCACTGTAACCCAAATCGACTCGCGCTGTCCAGCCAGCCCGAGCAAGGAGCACTTCCAGATCAAGACGTCTGCCAATGCTGGTTTGCACCCCTCTCAAGCTCCCCGATCTGAACAAGCTCCTCTTCGCGCGTCTGTGCGCCGGTACGAGGCAGCCGAGATGAAATCGAGCACAGTCCCGGCAAGCGAAGATGAAGTCGGGCGTGCCTGCATGTAGTGTGGCTTGCTTCCCCAGCTAGTCGCTCGCTGGTAGCTAGTTTGATGGGCTACGCATCCGTACGCACACGTCGGTCAGGGCATCGACCAAGAGAGCAATCTCGCGCAACAGCACAATGTGATTAAATGTCCTATGAGCAGCACACATAAACTTGACCATCCCTTTCACTTCAGCAGCAGCAGCGTATCGATCTTCTTCTCAGCGACGCCGGTGCTGCGCAGCTCCTGCCGGGCAAGTCCCCGCTGCTTCGCCGACTCGACCTTGAGCAAACGGATCTCTGACTCGAACATCTCGGCGTCGACCTTCGCCCGCCACTCGTCCAAAGTCAGCCATCGCTGTTCACCTTTCTTCGCTGTCGCCACAATCTCCACCGTTTCCTGCTCGTCCACCTCCCGCTTGCGGAGATGCATCGGCAAAACCCGAGCGGGCGTGACTTCCACCGCCGCCGTTGCAGCAGCAGAAGCTGCGGAGCCTCTCGTCTTGACTTTGGGAACACTACGCGGACACCTGCTCGCCAGCGAGCTCCCTCGGCTCGATCTCTGGATCTTGATGGCCGTGCTTCTCGCTCTCCGCGCCGCTTCCCTCGCTCGACGATGCTTGCAGCGGCGGTGCCATGGCCGTCGCGAGTAAATTCACGTACTTGCAGAGCTTGACGACCTTGTTGCATGCTTCCGCCTCGCCATCCTTGACTCAGTCCCTCATGACTGCTTCCCCTGTGGTGGTGCGCCACTCTGCTGCGTCTCGGAAGGTGCGCTTGGGGCTGGAGATCTTTTGTCTGACGCTTTCAACGTGTCGGTGCTTGAATTCTGCTCGGTGCAGGAGTGCGACGATTTCACTGCTTAGAGAGTGAGCTGTGTGTGTCCGAATGTCGCGCTGTTGCGCCAGCGCTCGTAGTTGTTGTCTGCGCGCAACCACTCGAGCAGGACGTCGTCCATGGACGTCTTGCCTCCGATCCTGGCACTGTCGGTCTCCCAAGGATTCACTGTCATCCTGAAGTGCAGTTTGCAAGCTCGTACCAGTTGAAGCCGCAATCATGTGGCCCACACGGCCAATTCGCTCTTCTACAGGAGCGCATCCCTTATCAAGGATGAGACCTCCCCGTATTCCGTTCGCTGGGAGCCAGTATTCCGTTCGCTGGGGGAAAGGCGCCATCGTCATGAGCAAGCGCAAGAGTAGTGACCTCGCTGCTGCATCGACCAGCGGCGGCGCTGGTGCTATCGCACCCGAGAGCCTCCAACGCGATGACGCGCTGCTGCCATCACCGCCGTCGCCTTCTGCTGGCGCCGCAGCCGCCCCCAAGAAGCGGCGCACGACGCAGGGCGGCAACCTCACGAACGCGCAGAAGCGCGCGCTCTGCGTGCGCTTCGCGACCGTCAAGTCGACGCAGACGGAGCTCTGCGCCTGGGCGCGCGCCGAGTTCCAGCTGCCACACCTGCCGCACCAGAGCACGATCTCCAAGATCCTCGCGCGCGCCGGCGAGCTCACGACCATGGCGGCCAAGGACCTGGCGGCGCGCCGTCGGGGCTTCGTCACGCACCCGGAGCTCGACACGGCGCTCTGCAACTGGGTGCTCTTCGCACGCCAGAGCGGCGCCAAGCTCTCGGGCGACATGATCAAGGACAAGGCGCGCCAGCTCGCGCAGCGGCTCGGGCTCGCCTCCAAGATGACGTTCTCCAACGGCTGGCTCGGCGGCTTCAAGAAGCGCCACAACATCCGTCTCGGCGGCACCACCACCACCACCACCAGTGCTGCTGCTGCTGCTGCGGTGGGGACGCCGTCACCCGCAACGCTGGACGCTGCGCTCGGCGGCTCTGCGGACGCCGTCATGAACGCGCTCGCGGGCGGCGCGGACCCGGCGGTGGCGTTCGCGCCCATGAACGCGTCGGTGCCGTTCGCTGTGCGCGAGCTGCAGGAATGCGTCAAGCTCTACCACGCGTCCGACGTGTTCGCGATGAGCGAAACAGGACTCTACTATGCGCTGTCGCCGGAGAAACCGGCGGGTCGCGGCACGCGCACAGTACCAGCTGCCACCACGAAGAAGGAAACGGAGCGCTTCACGATCATGCTGGCGGCCAACGCTGACGGCAGCGAGCGGCTCGAGCCGTTCGTCATCGGCAGCACCAAGCAGTCGCCCCGCGCGCTGCAAGCGGCGATCAGCAGCACCAGCAGCAGCAGCAGCAGCAGCAGCAATGGCGCTGCGAGCATCACCCGCGAGGACGCGCTGCATCTCCAGTACCGCGACAACAAGAAGGCGTGGGTGACGCCCGTGCTCTTCCAGGAGTGGGTCGGGCTGCTCGACTCGAAGTTGCGCGACGAGCAGCGCAGCATCCTGCTGCTGATTGCGCACGCGCCGGCGCACATTCGCATCGGACTCGAGCTGACGAACGTCCGGCTCGAGGTGCTGCCGCCGAGCACGACGCGGCAGTTCCAGCCGTTTGAAGCCGGCATCTTCGACGCGTTCAAGCGCCGCTACCGACGGCACCACCTGTACCACGTGCTCGACCGCTTCGAGGCGGGGCAGCAGGACGACATCTTCCGCGTCGACCCGGTGCAGGCGCTGCGCTGGGTGCGCGAGTGCTGGCACGCGGTGCCGGCGGTCGCGATCAAGCACTACTGGGACGCGACGGAGATCACGAACGCGCCGAAGCCGTCGCCGCAGGTACACCATGCGATCGAGGCCATGGAGCTCGGGATCGAGAACGAGATCGTCGACGCCGTGTCGGCGCTGCACATCGCCCGGCCGCTCACGATCGACGAGTACCTGAGCCCGAGCGACGAGAGCATCGCGCTGCACTGCACCGGCACGGACGAGTTGGACTTCATTCAGTGCGTGGGCGAGAGTCCGGAGCGAGACCTCGCGACCACGAACCTGGCGACCGCGCAGCAGAGACTCACAGGAGCAGACGGCGAAGCAGGCGGCGCACTGAACAAGAGCGGCGAGGTGGATGCTGCTTTAGTCGCTGCGTCCAGCTCAGCAGCAGCAGCAGCAGCGTTCGGAGGAGATGCGAACGTGGGTATCTCTGCTGCAAGCGCGTCTGGCGGCTCGCACGTGACGAACGAGCAGCTCCTCGAGAGCCTCAAGGTGCTGCTGCCGGAGCTCGACCGCCTGCGCTTCGACGACCACACGAAGAGCAGCATCCGTGCGGCGTTCCGCAGGCTCAAGGACAAGGAGTCGGAGCAGGCGGGCGACGCCAAGCAGCGGCAGTCGGCGACGCGCCGAGCCATGATGGTGCCGAGCACCACCAGCAGCAGTACCGCCGCACACGCTCAGGCGGTGGCCTTGGCGCTCGCTGTCCCCGCCTCCGTCGCACTCACGGTGGTGCCCCCTCCAGGCGCAGACCCCGCGCCATCGCCGGAGTTGGCGCCGGAGCACACTGTGATCTAACACTAATGCTCCATGTCGCGCGTTGTACAGTTGGCTGAGTAACACGAAGACACGTGCGTCTACTACCAGCCATCTCCGCCTCGCGCTACTTCCTCGTCGCCTGCGCGTCCAGCGGCAGCTGCGTCACGCCCGCGCGCTCCAGCAGCGCGGCGTTCAGCGCCATCTCCTCGCGGCTCATGCCGTACTTGTCCTCGGTGGTGCGGCGCACCTCATCCAACGCCATCTGGCGCTTCACGAGCACCTGGTGCGTGCGGTTGCGTTCGCGCACCTGCAGCTGCTTGTCGCGCTCGAGCTGCTGCCACTGCGCGACGTCACGCTTGCATGTGGCCGCGTACGCGTCCTCGGCCGCCTGCTCCTGCTGGAACTTGTGCTGGCGCTCGCCGCGCTGATGCTGCAGCGCCTCCACCTGCACACGCACCGCCTCCTGCTTGCGGACTCCGCGGCGCCGGAGCTCGTCTTCCTCGCGCTGACGCACCTGCGCCTGCACGGCAGCGGCGCGCTCCTCGTCTTCGCGCGCCTTCTCCTCAGCGCTCTTGACGTTGAGCAGCGCGAGCTTCACCTTCTTGCTCTGCTTGTCCAGGATCGCCTGGAGCTCCTGCTGCCGCTGCGCCTCCTGGCGCGCGAGCTTCTCCTCGTACGCGCGCTGCAGCTGCAGCTCCTCCGCCTGCTCGCGCGCGACTCCCTGCCGCTTGCGCTCCAGCTGCAGCGCGTTCGCCTGCTTCACGAGCGCCATCTCCGCCTTGTGCTGCTGCTTGCAGCGCTCCTTCACGCGCTGCTCCTCCTCCAGCTGCGCGTGGTAGCGCTCCACAGCGCGCAGCTCGCCGAGCGCCTTCTTCTGCTGCGCCGCCAGCTGCTGCTGGTGTGCGCGCTGCAGCTCCTGCTGACAGCGCTGCGCTTCTTCCGCCACGGCTTCCTGCTGTGCGCGGCGCTTCTCCGCCTCCTGCGCCTTCCAGTTCGCTGTCTGTTGCGCCTGCTGCGCTGCGAACGCGTCGGCGCGCGCCCGCTCCTGCTGCCGAAGCACCTGCTTCCCGGCTTCCTGCTGAGCGAGTTCGTCCCGGTACTGCGCTGCAGCCGCGAGCTGTTGACGCCGCTTCTCCTCCTGCTCGCGCTTCACGTCTGCTTGTTCCTTCTCGAAGATCTGCGCATGGACACCCAGTACCATCAGCATCAGCATCACATCTCACAAGACACGGCGGCACCTGAACACGCACCGAGACCCAGAGATTGGGCGGCCGAGCACGCGGCGGCCGGCGTACGACACCGAACCGCTCTTCGTCGTAGCCGTCGTCAGCGTCGCCTCCTCCACCAGCGTCAGCGGCGACAGAGCCGTCAGCGCTGCGACCGCGCATGGCTGCCGTCGACTCGCTCTTCGCGCCGGTCTTCGCAGACGGCGCCTTGTGCTGATTCGCCACGCGCGCGAGCTGCTCGCCCACGTGCCGGATGATGAGCCGGTGGCTTCCGCCACCGCTACTGCGCGCCTGCGAGTTCTCCGCGTGCCGCCGCGCCGCACTGTCGACCGAGCGCTGGATGGCAGCCGATTCCGCTCGAGCGCGCTGCGCCGCCGCTCCCTTCTCCACGAGCATCCGCTGCGCGGGCGAGAGCGCGAGACCGCCGCCGCCCGTCGGCGCCACCATCGTTTCTCACTCACTCTCACTTACTCACTCTCTCTTACTCACTCTCTCTCTCTCTCTCGTGGCAATTGGCGATGTGCGCTGGTTATCAATAGCTTGAGCACGCGACGCGATCATGCCCACATGTGCTACAAGCTCTTCGCGACCTGCTTCTGCTTTTCCTGTGCGGCCACGATCGAGTAGATCGCGTTCGTCATGATCCGGAAGCAGTCGGTGAAGCCGAAGGTCGGGTCCTCGCTGTCGTAGACGCTCGACGCCTGCGCTGCTGGGCACCGAGGAAGCGCTAGCGACCGCTTCGCTGGCGCGTTCGGGTACCGCACGAAGTAGTAGCGCGCCATGACGACCACCTTGTCGGCGCTGTCAGGGTCGGAGTCACTGCTGCTGCTGCTGGAGGTCTCCTCCTTGTGGCACCGCTTGACGGGATACGAGCGCAGCACGATCGCGGACGAGACATCCTGGCGGAACCGCGTGCGTGGAGCGTAGGGCGAAAGTGCGTCGTGGTCGACGAAGTTGGTGCATACAACGGCCGAATCGCGCTCTGGCGAGTACTCGCTGAACATGGCCGACTTGGACTCGACGATCTCGCCCGAGGGCGTCGCGATCGAAAAGTGGTGTAGCATCGCGTCGGTGTCCGCCGCTTCGTCCGGGCCGATGCTCTCGTTGGCTGCGCTCTGGAAGCCGTAGCTGCCTTCGCGCACCATGAGGTCCCTCGAGTGCTCGGTCCACATGATCTCGACGTTGTAGAGGAAGTCGTGCAGCGCGTCAAACGCCTGCTTGACGCTCGCGATGCCCTCGAGAGGCATCATGTCGAACGCCGCGAAGCACGCGTCGCCGGACGGCACCGTAAACGACTCGGAGGACGAGAACGCACACACCGGGTTCGCCGCGAAGCTCTTCATGCGCCCGAGCATGTACCGCTCGCCGTCTCGGAGCGCGAGCGGGCGGAGCGCGCACAGCGTGGCCACGCGGTCGCGCCACGTCGCTCCCAGCTCGATGTACCGCTCGATTGGGTTCAGGCGGTACGTCAGCGCGCTGTACTGCGTGACGGCGGAGTGCGCGGCTGCGATCGCGAGTCTCTGCTGCCGGAGCGCGGAGCGCAGCGCGTCCGCCTCGCGCTGCTGCTTGGCGAGCGCCACGGCGTTGCTCGCGGCGGAGCCGATGATGGACGCCTTGCGCGCCTCGAGCAGCCGCACGCTCTCAATGAGCGCCTTCTTCTCGGCCTGGGTGAGGAGCTCGCGTCAGATCGGTCGGCATGAGCGGCATGGGGAGTCAGGTGGGAGGGAGTAGCGTACGGACCTGCTGCAGCGCGTACCACTTGCGCTTCGGCTTGCGCTTGCGCTGCTGCGACGACGAGATGTCGGTTGCTGCTGCAGTAGTTGCATCCTCTGGAGCTGTTGCTGGAGGTCGCAGCGCCATCTTCGCCAGTCGAGCTCACGTGCGGGGTAGGTGGCGTATTGATGAGTGACGCAGGCGGAGCACGAACATCCCACGTATACGAATCTGTGGATAGTTCCGGATACAATCATGCTGCTAAAAATCATTCTTGCTTATTGCCTGCATGTAAAAAGTCGACGTCGGATAAGTCCGGAAACAGGTGTCTCGATGTATCTTCGACCGTATACCGATTCCAACCCACATAACCCACAACCTTAGAGC
The DNA here is from genome assembly GCA_023334105.1 of Globisporangium nodosum. Lineage (NCBI taxonomy): Eukaryota > Oomycota > Peronosporomycetes > Pythiales > Pythiaceae > Globisporangium > Globisporangium nodosum. The sequence continues at coordinate 33,032 of JAASGA010000102.1, forward strand.
GCGCGCCACAGAAGCTCTCGCGCGCGCTTCATGCGCTCCCCGCCGTCGCAGCTCGCCACCAGCCCGCCGTCCGCCGCCCCCGTGAGCGCCCCCGCGCTGCTGTCGCCGTCGCTGCCGCCGTCGCAGAAAAAGCCCAAGCTCCAGCACGCCGAGGCGGCCTCCATCGCGCGCGCCACGGCCACCATCTCGCTCGCCGCCATGGCGACCACGCGCGCCGACCGGCGCCACTGGGACCTGCTGCGGCTGCTGCAGCGCCCCACCGCGTTCCCGAACGAGACCTCCGCCGTGGCGCTCGGCGAGTTCGACCCCGCCGCGGGCGCCGACACGCTCGCGTTCCTGCAGGACGAGTGCCAGGTGCTGATCATCGGCGCCGGCGGCCTCGGCTGCGAGCTGCTCAAGAACGTCGTGCTCTCGGGCTTCACCAAGGTGCACATCATCGACATGGACACGATCGACGTGTCCAACCTCAACCGCCAGTTCCTCTTCCGCGAGAAGGACATCGGTCGCCCGAAGGCTGAGTGCGCCGCCGAGTTCGTGCGCGAGCGCATGAAGCCGGCCGCCGCCAGAGACGGCGACGACGACGCCATGGACGGCGACGCGCGCATCGAGATCACGCCGCACTTCAAGCGCGTGCAGGACATGGATGTCGACTTCTACCGCCAGTTCCACCTCATCCTCTCAGGCCTCGACAACATCGAGGCGCGACGGTACGTCAACTCGCTCGTCGTTTCGCTTGCAGACGTGGACGAAGACGGGAACGTGGACCCGGCGACGATCATCCCGCTGATCGATGGCGGCACCGAGGGGCTGCGCGGCCAGGCGCGCGTGATCATCCCGCGCGTCACGAGCTGCTTCGAGTGCTCGCTCGAGTCCTTCCCGCCGCAGAAGTCCTTCCCAATGTGCACGATCGCCGAGACGCCGCGGCAGCCGGCGCACTGCGTGGCGTACGCGTTCATCGTGCTGTGGCCGCGCGAGTTCCCGGAGAAGAAGCTTGACAAGGACTCGCCCGAGCACATGCAGTGGGTCTTCCAGCAGGCGAAGGAGCGCGCCGAGCAGTACGGGATCTCCGGGGTCACGTACAGCCTCACGCTCGGCGTCGTGAAGAACATCATCCCAGCCGTGGCGTCCACGAACGCCGTGGTGTCGGCGATGTGCGTGAACGAGGCGGTGAAAGCCATGACGTACTGCAGCCAGCTCATGAACAACTACCACATGCACATGGGCGCCACGGGCAGCTACTCGCACACGTTCGAGTACGAGAAGAAAGCGGACTGCGTCGTGTGCTCGTCGCTCGACAAGAGCATAGCGGTGGACGGCGAGTCGACGACGCTACAGATGCTGCTGGACGAGCTCTGCGGCGACAAGTACCGGCTGCTCAAGCCCTCGATCAGCTCGAGCTCGGCGAACCTGTTCATGCAGGGTCCGCCGGCACTGCGCGCGGCCACGAGCGTGAACCTGGAGAAGAAGCTGCGCGACCTGGTGGCGGACGGCGAGCTGCTGACGATCACGGACTCGGTCTTCGTCGGCGACCTCGCGCTCTCGCTCCAGGTCTCGTTTACGTAGGTGGGCTATGAGCAAATGCTCGCGGCGGATGGCACGCCGAAGCCCTTGAGAGCAGGAAGGTGTAAGTGTTCGCAACGTGCCTCGCACTGGCTTCGACATGCGTTGCCTCTCTCTGATGTTCTCCCTCACTCGAAGCAGTAACAGCACTTGGGTCTCCAGAACTCGCCCGTCAGCCCAAGGGCTTGTGAGCTCTCGCGATCTCGGAATGTGCACGGATCTCAGCTCCGTGAGCCGCATAGGGCTGTGTCTGCGTGCGAGAAGTTGGCACACACCGATCGTGTGGCGAGAGTCGAGGGGTTCCCTCGAGCAGCGAATTTGGAGGGCCGGATGATACACGCTATGAAGCGCAGCGGCTCCTTGCGCTTGCCAAGATCGACGAGTAAGAGCTCTGGATCAGCAGCGCGTGCGTGGTGTCCGCAGTACTGTAACGAGGCTGCTCAAGTGATCCTGCGGCTCGCAAGGTGGTCGACAGCAGCTTCAACTCGCAACAGCCGACACAACCTGCGTCCAAGCAGGCAGGCAGGACGGGCGACAGTCTTCTGGAGGAGTTCCTCCCTATGCGATCGATCGCTTTCAGGTGCTGCATAACGAGCGGCAGATACAGATGCGCGACGCCCATGACCCACATGCTCGCTCGCACGAAGGACGACGACACTCCAGATACCAGCCAGCATATCGAAGACCGTCTCCATGAGCGACGGATAACGTGCGCGCTCGAGTGCATGCGGGCCAGTCTGGGGCAGGCGAGCGAGGTAGCGAGATGGCGAGCGCGCCGCCAGCTTCAACAAGGCAGCGGTCACCACATCGGAGACCTCGTTGAGTCGGCAAATCGCACGCACAGGGACTCTGGACGTCTCGAGCTCCAAGCATGTGGCTCAAGTCCAAACACGAGCATGGACGCAGTCGAGAGAGAGAGAGAGAGAGCGCATGCGCATTCTGGCCGCAGGTCGGTCCGCGCGCGCAGTGTGTGTGTCGGTCGGCAAGTTGCTCCTGCTGCTTGGAGTGGATCGATTCGATTCGGATCCGCGACATTAGATTGGAGCCGGAGCGTGATATTCCAACGGGTTTGAGAGGGTTTGTTTTCCCATCATTTCGATCTGCATGGACGCGATCACTTGATTCAAGTATGGGAGAGTCAAGCAGCATTTGAGTGCTGCGTTTCAGATAGTTCGGAAATCGAGGGATAGGTCGACTTTTTCACTTGAGAAGAGTATGAAAAAGTCGACAGCGGAGACCTACATAAAGAGTAGGATAGGTCGAAAATCAAAAAGAACTGAGCAAAAGAGCGCCCCGTGTTTGACACATCAGGCCATCTTCGCATTGTGCGCACAACGCGACGAACCGGAATCATGCTCCTGCGCGTACGTCGCCGGTGTATTCAAGCCGCCGGCTGTGCGGTATCTTCGCCTTCCCTTTGTTGCTGCTGCAGCTGTAGTGAAGGCAAAAAGCCCCACACAAGGTGCTGGAGCAAAAAGTTTTGAGTGCGGAAGCTGGGTATTTTTTGTCGGGTTCGAGAAGCAGCACGCCAGGCGTGTACTGTACGGTTCGGTCCTGAGTTTCCTGCCCCTTTTTCGCTTTAGTCGAACCCGCCATAGTGGGAGCAAGAGAGAGTTTCTCACACGCGTTTTCCGGTCGTCTTTTGTGCAGGTTTTCCGCTTTGTGTGTGCGCGTGTGTTGCGGTTGCCCCGCAAGTGTTTTCTTGCTCACTCACGCGCACGAAGCGCCGTGTTGCTACATGCCTGCATGGTATGCTGCTTGGCATGCCCACACCGCCGCCATCGTGCTGGTGTGAGGCGCAGTTCGTCGTCGACTTCGGGTAGTGCAAGCTGCTGCGTTTCTCTCTCCATCGCACCCACCACAGTCGAAGATGCCGAAAAAGTATCTTTTCAGCCACGTCGAATTCGTCACGTGGCCGACACTTGACTTGCGTTCCGAACGCTGCTGCGTTCTCTGCAAGGCAGGCTACACGATGGCAGGCGTGCCACTACCACGTGCATGAAGATCACAAGAGCTCTTTCCTTTGAGTCCTGCCGACCGACAAGAGGTGCGCTGGCACACCCAGCAGCATGAGAGTTGGCTTCGCAGCCCCAGCACCCAGGCGGATCCTAAAAGCGTGCGGGAGACTCTGTTTGGTGTGGCACGGTGTGGTCGATCGCATTGAGGTTGAGGCGGGGCAGGCACCACTCGGTTGATTGATTGATTCCCCCAGCCGTATCTGTTGCTTGCCTCACTCGTCCTCTCTCCACATCAATCCAGGAAGCGCCGCTGCCACATGCATGCTGTCTTGCTGTCTGCCTCGATGCGGTTGCACTTGCATCCTCGAAACCAACCAGCCAGGTGACACAAGGAACAAGCAACAAACGGCAGATCGCCCCAGCTGTGCGAGCTGGTTGCTCGGTTTGGTTGGTTGGTTGGCATGAGAAGATAGCAAGGAGAGGATTAGGAGACAATGTGCGTCTTCGTGTGTTGCCTCCAAGCAGGAGCGTCAACCAACATCGTTCACGGCACAGAAGCGAAACTCGATGGTGCATCCATCCACAGACACCCTGGCACCACTGGCGAGTTCTCGAGAAAGACAGGGGGGTGCCGTGGCGGTCCGCTGTGCCGACCTACCGACATGGTGGCGCCGCCGCTGCTGGCCTCGCCTTGCGCGTCCCCCGCCCTTCTCGCCTTCGTTCCGGACCACCCGATCGTTGTCCGTCGTCGTCGTGGTGGAGGCAAGCAACCACAGGCGGCACAGAGCACAAAGAGATCCGGTTTTGCCAGAGTTTGAGCAGCTTGAGTTTGGGGAGGAGAGGCGCGCTGTATTCGAAGCAGCGAGGGAAGCTGCTTCGAATAGAGTGCCGTGTGCCGCGCTGTCGCATAGAGCGAGGAGAGGACAATGCGATTTCACATCTTGCGATTCAGTTTGCGAGCTGCAAAACGAGGCCGTCTCCTCTCCAAGCGAGCTAAAACCTGCCTTTTGCTGCAGTGAAGCTAGGTTTTACAGACAAATTGGCTGGTTACGAGCGCTAAATATCAAGTGTGAGAGATCTTGAGCGGACGTGTATTCAGTTTGTGAAGTGCATGAAATGCCGAGCAAACCGAGTTGCTTAAACGGCGATAGCGCACTGAACTCGCAAGCTTGATGGGGATACCCACAACCAGCCAGCACTGAGTGCTCTGGCGGTGCAATGTCCGTGCACAACACGACAACCACCGATGCCAAGCAGGACGAAAAAGCACGAAATGCAAACCAATCGAGTCAGCGCGCACATAAAACGATGCCTCGCTCCGATTGGCTGAAATCACCGCTGCTTCGAACAGAGCGCGCTCGAGAGACACTCCCCACCACACCAGTGCCACACACACAAGGGGAGGAGCTGCTCGCCTCTTGCAAGCTCCCTTGCGAGAGGACGAGCGCTCTGCTGCCTTGCGCGCCAACTCGCGCCGCCGCCAAGCGCTGCCGCTTTTCATTCCGCAATTTCCCGACCGTCGACGACGCCTCAAGCCAGCACCAGCCGCCAGCTTCAGCGCGTCACTCCAGTCAGGATCTCCTCCAACCGCCGAGTCGTAGCCGCCGCAGTCTGACCCAAGTAGAGCAGCAGCAGCAGTCGCGAGTCACCATGGCGGGCGGAGGCAACTCGTACATGTCGATGGCGACGCCGAACGACGCGAAGAACTACACGAACGAGGTGGGGCAAATCCAGTGGGCGCAGGTGCCGCTGAACGCCGCGCTCGA
>JAASGA010000103.1:0-37895 GCA_023334105.1 Globisporangium nodosum
CTTCGCCTCTTTCCGTCTCTAAGAGACTGGAATCCTTGCGGAAGGTGCTACGCACGCTTCCTCTCTATCTGTGCTGCGTAACTCGGGTGAGCCCGGTTACAGACGTCGTAATTGTGGTTGCGCTTGCGGAGGTTGGTGTGCCAGTAGCTGTACTTGGCCGTTCCAGCGAGGGTCTTGAACTCACGAGAGGAGACAGTAACGATCTTGCACCCATCCACAACTGCGCGGGCTTGACGCTTAGCTTCGTCACAATGAAATTGGTGCTTGAAGTGCCGCCGTTTGCGCCGCGCTCGCGATCGCTTGCGCCTCGCCTGACGCGCAAGTCGATGAGATGAAGGCGGGCTGCTTGGAGTTCCTGTTTTGTCGACAGAGGCGGTGAACAGCATGCGCATACCAGGGTCGATACCGATGGTCACCGGAGGCATTAACAAAACTTTGACGCGACTATGAGTAATCGCGGTGGGTGCACGGCGTGACGTTCGCTTCTCTCTCTTGGCTGGCCGCTCCGAGGAATCGCTCGCGGCTTCATCGTTCTCTGTTATGCTCAGGAGCACCGACACCGCATAGCCGTTTGTTCTAACACAGAAGGCGAATCGCCTGCGGTGCTTGGTCTCGAGAGATGCGATGCAAAACGCAGCTCGAAGAAGCGACTCGCGATTCTTGTGAAAGTGACGATCTGAAGTGATGCGGGGTCCGCGCGACGCGAGCGGTACTCTGAGGGCGTTAACCTGCGTGCGTTGGTACACGCGCGCGCAGATGCCGTGTAGAGTACTCGAGTTGATATGGATGAACCCCGTAACCGCGGAACTCGACAGAGGAAGCAGACTGAACAGGCGAAGCCCTCTCGCTTTAGGGGTCTTGGATACCTGGTGTTCGGCGGCGCGGAGGATCTCGTACATCTTCGACACGTAGAACGACAGCTGCCCGAGCACGATCATGTCCGTGGGGGATCGTCCACCGATCCACTGAAGGAATCGGTGCTCCTCCAGCGTTCGCGGTCCGCGCGACTTGAACAGACTGGAGACCAGCTGCCCAGCAGACTTGGAGTCGCGTGTAACGGGGTTACACTCGCTGGTTATGAAACATAACCCAGCTCAGCGGGACTAATGTCCGCGCAACTACTTTAAGGCCAGCCATAAATTGGCGCCTTCTCCTATTGGCTAGAATAGCACAATAAAGACCAATAAGATCAGTAGGGCTCTCAGAGCCACTCAAGTTTAGGCATCTTAGATTTAGTATAGTATACAAAATCTACAGGTTCACACTGACTGGTGGAACCGCACTAAGCATGACAAATAACACTTTGGTTTTGGAGCTAAACGCCCCACGTCTTCTTCGCCTCTTTCCGTCTCTAAGAGACTGGAATCCTTGCGGAAGGTGCTACGCACGCTTCCTCTCTATCTGTGCTGCGTAACTCGGGTGAGCCCGGTTACAATACTATACTAAATCTAAGATGCCTAAACTTGAGTGGCTCTGAGAGCCCTACTGATCTTATTGGTCTTTATTGTGCTAATAATAGCCAATCAAATAGGCCGCGATTGATGCTGGCTCTAAAGGTGTTGCACGGACAGTAATCCGGCAGCGCTGGGTTATAATTAGTAACCCGCGCGTGTAACTCCGTTACAATTTGACCACTTGTGTGTTCCACAACAAGTGCCAGCTCGTGTGGCATACACGAGCTTTGTGTGTGACACATGACTGTGTGTGCCACACAAGCTCTGTGTAACAGGTGTGTGGACCACCCCGTTACATCAGACGATGTGATTGGCTCGCAGTGGTGTGGCTGCGTGCGCCTCAGCTAAGATTCCCATTTCAAGTCGGCGGTGTGTGGTCCACATGACTCGTGGTGTGGCTCACATCACACTTCCTTCAATGCGCTCTCTCCCTAAAAGAGCTAGCTCTTTTAGAGGAACTTTGTGTAACACACCCTTTTACAGACTCCCTCTATTCTTTATACCCTCATGTCGAGACATACCTTAGAGTTGAATACGGTTTATCGAAATTTTTGTGCTCAATTTGGGGGGTTTTGACCCAAACCGCGGCTTACTTGCGACAATGTTGTGAAAAGCACATTGGTTTTTCTAAAATAAATATTTTAGAAAAACCAATGTGCCTTTTTGAAAAACCATACGCTTTTTGAAAACCAATGTGCTTTTCACAACATTCGAATCATGTCGCAGGCCGTAATATTTTTGTGCTCGTGTGCCATAAACTATCGAATTTCATATAATGAAATTCGATAGTTTTCAACGAGTGAACACGTCGTGAGCAATCGCTCGTGCACACGCGCCTGACCGACGCGCTCGGGACTGCCGGCGTTGCACCAACGAGGTCGCCGCGTAGCGGCGAAGGATAACTCGCCCTCCAATCATGCGCACCGTCCAAACAGCGCTGCCCCGAAACACGACGCGGGAACTCGAAATGCCTCGTTCAGTCACTTCAAGTGTAGCATCATGCATAGAATGAGTCTTGTCGAGCGCAGGCTTTCGAAGCGCACGGCTCATCTGGGAACGGACTGACTGGCGACCACGACAGTTGAAGCAACTCGATCTCCAGTGTGTGGCGGATGAGCCGCAGTTTGCTCGGCGCTCTCAGATTGGCGCGATCCTGCCATCGACTTCGCCTCACTTTTCGTTTTCTCTCGTCTCGAGCACCCCTCCATTTCTCTCCGCTTCGCCACTCTCACCACTAGCTTCCGATCGCGATGGCGCCTGTGACTCCGCTCAAGAAGGTGACGTTCCTGCTCAACTGGTACGCGAATCCGTACCACACGCCGATCTTCGTCGCCAAGAGCAAGGGGTTCTACGAGGAGGAAGGCATCGACCTCGCGCTTCTGGAGACCACGAACCCGAGCGACGTGACCGAGATTGTCGGCTCGGGGGCGATCAACATGGGACTTAAGGCGATGATTCACATCCTCGCCGCCAAGGAACGCGGCATCGACCTGACGTCTTTCGGGACGCTCTTAGACGAGCCACCGACCGGTACGTGCGCGGAGATAGCTACCTAGTCTATGTCTGTACTGTTCACCTACTCAAACTCGTACGACACGGCACCTCTGGTCTAGGTCTCATCTTCAAGGAGAGCAGCGGCATCAAGGAGTTCAAGGACATTGTCGGCAAGCGCGTGGGCTACATCGGACACTTCGGCAAGGTCATGATCGACGACCTGGCGCGCCAGGCGGGCATCGACACGACCAGCTACACCACCGTGCGCGTCGGCATGAACGTCGTCGACGCCATTCTGCGCGGCGACATCGACACGGGTATCGGGTTCACCAACTTCCAGCGCATTGAGCTCGAGCAGCTCTCGGGCGAGAAGGTGGGCATGCTGCGCATCGACGAGCTCGACGGACTTGGCTGCTGCTGCTTCTGCTCGGTCATGTTCGTCGCGAGCGACAAGTACTTTGCCGAGAACAAGGATGTCGTCGCGGGCTTCCTGCGCGCCACGCGCCGCGCGATGGACATCACGATCGAGCACCCGGACGTTGCGTGGGAGATCATGTGCCGCAGCAACCCTCGCCTCCGCACCAGTGCGTTCACATGTCTGGTCGATCACACAGGAAACGAGCGTGCACGAACCCCTGAGCCTGCTAACCACGTGTGGATGTATGTCACTACAGAGACGTACGACCTCATCTTCGACCGTACGCTGCCGTACTTCTCGCGGACGCTGCTGAACGAGCAGCGCGACTGGGAGAAGGTGGGCAAGTTCTGCAAGTACCTCAACGTGCTCGACAAGGACGTGAACCAGCACTCGGTGTACACGAACGAGTTCGTGCCGGCGATGGGGAAACCCGCGCACGCGCCGCTCACGAACGGCGGAGTGCTCCAGTGACGTTTCGGGAGTGCTGGCTGGCGTAGCGCCATCACTGGTGCATGTGCAGCAACGAGGAGCTGCAAACTTTGAAACTTGACGAACTGGAATGCGATGTCGTCCCGTGCCTTCGAGTTTGCTTGTGTGTTCCTCGAGACCAAGTAGGTCCTAACCGACCAACTCGCACCCAACTCTGAGACCTGAACACGTCTCGCTCGATGGATGCCAAGCCTCCGGCTTGGCACCACCTCGACGAGCGAGCAGAGCCGCTCTTCGTCCACCCAGGCAGCATAGGAATCCATTTCGTGCACTGATTTACACCTCACTTGCAAAAATCCCACAACGTCAGCAGCTCCTAGCACTGGCAGCGACCACAAGCTGAGATCGAGAGCATGGCCGCCCCAAGCCCCTACGGGCTGCGCGCGCTCGCGACCGTCGTGTTCGACATCGACGCTGGGCAGCGTCTGGACGCGCTGCACCCGCCGACGTGCGGACTCAGCGCCGCTGCGCAGGCGAGTCTCGCGCACCTCGCACTGCCGCACAGCACGAGCCAGGAGGAGGGCGACACGCAGTTCGCCGTGCGCTTCCGCGAAGGGCTGGACGCGTACGCTGTGCGGGTGAACGGAGCGCCTTGGAGGCAGACATGAACTTACGCAGTTGATGGGTGTGCTTGTGTGTGTATGTGTGCGGGAGTAGAGACGCCGCGTTCCTCTACGGCTTCGTGCTCTTCCGGCAGCAGCGCGACGAGAGCCGCAGCCGCGGGTACTTCCAGAAGGCGCTCGTGCTCGTGAGCGAGCGTCCGTACGTGGACCTGTACGACCGCGTGCTGCGCGTCACGGGGCCACTCTTCTTCTCGGCAGGCGCGCAGGTGCTCCAGGCCGTGTATGACGGCATCCACAGCTGGTGCGTGAGCGCGTGCTGACGTTGGGTGACCATGCGCTCATGCGGTCTTCTGTATGTGTTCAACAATGCGTTCAGGCCGGCACCGACGTTTGGCGCACCTGCAGTGCTTCCGCTCGCAGGCACGTTCATCACGTGCATCGTCCCCCAGCTGGTCGACTACGAAGACCTGGACGCTGCGTTTGACGCGCAGCCGTCGCCTCCGTCCTCGAACCACTTTATCGTCGAGAGCCACGAGCAGTCCCTCTCAGATGACCCTGCGTCGGAGGAAGAGGGTGAGGAGGAGGAAGACTCAGATGGAGAGGAGAAACCGCACGTTAACGCCGTTGCGAGCAGCGACACAGACGTGAACAGCATGGCAGGAACGAACGGAGGCGGGGTGGTGCAGATGCCGTCGCCGTCATTCGGAGATCTGCTGATATCCAGACGTGCACAGCAAGTGACCGCATTCGAGGTACGTGTATTGGATGGAGCGTACTTCGAAGTACTTTCAACGAATGGGGTTGCAAGCGCACTTGATTGACCCTGTTATGCTGCTTTCTATCTGCTCCAAAAGAGCGTCGGTTTGTACTCGAGCTTTGTTGGTCTCGAGAGCAGCCTCTGGTTGCTCTGGCAACTCGCGATCACGGGCGAAAGTCTCGTGGTTCTGTCGCCACACGCAAGAACATGCAGCCAAGCGACACTCGCCTTCACCAGGTACGAGGCAGGAGCTTTGCATCGTCTGCTACGGCCTGGTAGAACAGTGTGCAAGAAAACTCACGGTTTGTGCACTCCAGCCTCATCTCTCCTCTCCAGTTCCAGGGCGACTATCGGCCGTACTACACGCTTTACGAGTCGGACTTCGATGTGAGCTCCAGATCTCTTTGATAAGGTATTATCTGCTGGATACTCACGCGCTCACGTTGGATGTCTTGTCGTAGGAACTCGTGCGTCGCCAGAACTGCAGCGTCAGCCGTCCAAGCGAGATGACAGTGATCGGCACGACGAACCCGTTTTTCATGAAGGTACGAGAAGCGCTCTTAGCGATTCTACAGCACAGATGCTGACCGCTCGACCGCTAACTTTTCGTGTCGTTTGCAAAGTCCTTGAAGCGGTGGCCAAACGCACTCGTCTTCCCGTTCCTCGAGACTTCAAAAGCGAAGGAGTCCCCGACAGGTTTGTTCCATCTCAACTCTCGACCTGGAAGTATTGTTGACCGCCTGCCTCACCTTCTCCTCTTACAGGAGCAGCAATGCCAGTTGCCGCTGCCGCATGCGACAACGAGAACAGAGAGTGCATCTCGCTGCGAATAAAGAAGAAGGTCGACCTCGACGTGTTCGAGCCGAGTGAACGTGCAAGGGTGAGTGGATGACTTGGTTGTACTGGCATGCTCATTCTGCCTCTTGGTGGTCTTCATTGTGATGTTTAATCAATGATATGTCACGCATGCTTTTAGGTTCTCCGGCGTTGCTCAGCGTATGTGGTCTCGGACGCCACCGTTCTCCGACAGCTCGTGTGTCCGCAAGAAGTGTACCTGACGCAAACTGCGAGCGTGGAAGAGGATCCGCACACGGCGATCAACAACGCGATTCTGCGAAAGGTATGTGTGTGTGAAGACTCGCCGTTTTGATGAACTAGGTACTCACCGTGAACTTGTCGGTTTGTGCCGCTCCGACAGCACTTTCGGAAGCTCACGAAGCGCTTCTTGGAGCCGTTCGAGCAGTACTTTGGGATCTGGAAGTCGAACGGCGTACGACCGAACCTATACATGAGCGTCGCGGAGCTGATGAAGCCGTTCGATTTGCAGGTGCGTTGTCGTGATGTGCAACTTGAGTGTGGTCATCGAAGGCGAAAGGCTGAGGTGTGTGAACGCAGAGCTTTCTCGCGAGTGTCAATCCTCGGAAGCTTCCGCGACAGATCCGGGCGTCTAAGTGGAAGGCGCTGTACACTGGGTTCGTCCAGTCTCCCCACTTCCAGCCGTGGTTCACGTATCGTCGGTCGCGTTGCGTGTGGCACTTTGCCAGCACGATGCGCTCGCTGCGCGCGGGCATCACGGCGAGCATGCTGCTGCGCTCTGCGTGCGGGAAGGAGCTATCGCGGGAGCAGTGCCAGCAGCTGCGGGAGGAGATCGAGTCTGCGCTGGCGCTGGAGACGGCGCGCGAGCCGGTGGACGAGGAGCAAGTGCGCGTGATTGAGGGGCATCTGAAGGCTGTGCGGAAGCGTCTGAAGCCGAAGAAGACCCGCAAGCCGAAGTAAGCGATGTAGAAGAAGCGTTTTGTGGACGAGGTGAAGAACTGGAGTATAGCAGCGATCAGTGTTCTGTGAAGAGTTGTGGTATTGTTGAGGTACTGATCTGGAGGTGGTGTTACAGGGGCCACTATATTGAGCACCTGGATTCTGAACTTTTGGGATGTACCATCCTAAGTGGCACACACACTCAAAGATCGCGCAAACCCAACTGCCACATGACGAGCTTCTAGAACTTCGGCGTACGTGGTGATCAAACCCGAAAGGCACGAGAAAGCAGTAACTGCGAGTACGATGCACGCTCTCCAGTTCACAGGAGGTTGGTGCAGGTATCGTTGATACCATGCTCGCCCAGCTTCTCCACGTCAGCCAGCCACCAGTGAAAACATCCCGATCCCGCTCGAAAATCGGAATTCGACGTGATCGACAATGTTCTGGCCCATACAAATTCCAAGACAAAAGTCGGGGTCCATTTTTGCAATTTAGACAAAGCGGATAAGAGCAGGCGCTTCGCTTTCATACCCAACATCATACTGAAACCAAGTCAACACGTGTGGCTCACCCACCACCACAGCACGCTCTTATGCCTCTCGGCGCGCATTCCAAAAAACGATGGCGGAGGGGGAGGAGCAGCAGCAGCAACAGCAGCACCCTGCGGCGACGCCGACACCCGCGATGGGTGCCGACAGCAGCCCAAGTGCCCAACCAGCAACAGCTACAGTAGCAGCGGCGCGCGAGCACGAGATCGAGGAGGTGATGCAGTTCCTGCGCTTCAGCGTGAAGCCGAGCTCGACGTTCGACGGCACGATCCTCTTCCGCTTCAAGGGCGACGGCGACGAGCCCGCGCTCACGTACGCCGTCGAGGTGGCCGAGGACCGCGGTGCGCGCGTGTTGCTCCCTTCCGCTGCATGGAGGGCGAGGCTGGCTGCTCATTTTCTTTTCTTTTTCCTTCTGACTATGCAGTCGTGACGACCCACAAGAACGCGAGCGCGCGCGACGTGCGCGCCACATGCGAGGTGACCATCTCGGTGGACGACTTTCTCTGGATCTACTCGGGCAAGGCGTCGAACGCCGACATCCTCAAGCTCTTCTACGCCGGGCGGCTGCTCATCAGCGGCTACGCGTTCCGCAAGGTGTCGGCGTTCGCGCAGAGCTTCGACTTCTCGTCCGAGAAGTGGCGCAGCTTCTACTCGTGGCGCGACGACCAGGACACGCCCCGCCGCTCGCCGACCGCCGTCGAGGAGGCGCGCAACGTCGGTTCGCCCTCGCGCGACTTCTGGTTCGCGCACTGCCGCACGGTGCTCGACCGCTACAACGTTTCCAAGCTGCAGCAGCTGCAGTGGGAGGCGTCGCTGGCGAGCGTCTTCGGCGAGGAGTACGTGCTAAGCAACGTCTGCCGCGCTCTCCAGAAGAAGAGCGCGGTCCCGGTGGTGGAGACCGCGCACGCGAACAGCTTCTACAGCGCGGTCGCGAACGTGCTCGGCGCGAGCACCGCGGTGGCGAAGCGCGACGGGATCTCACAGCCGGTGCGGATAGCGCTGTCGCCGGACCAGCGCCACCACCCGCAGCTGGACGTACACCGCGAGCTGGCGCACTTCTTCAACCCATGCACGAAGCAGACCGCCAAGTACGTCGAGGCGGTGCGCACGAGCAAGCACAAGCTGCAGCAGCACGACCTGTTTGACTTTTTCGACGAGGAGTACATCACGGCGGTGAAGGACACAGCGAAGGAGCGGTTCCAGCAGCGGCGCGTGAAGAACCGCGTGGACCTTGCGGACGCCGGCATGGCGCAGCTCGACAAGCTGGTCAAGGTGATCGGCATCGGCGGGCACTGCAACTACACGAACAACACGCAGTCCAAGTACATCCCGGCGCCGGAGATGCTGCTGCGCGAGTTCAACGGCAACGCGAACGTCGTGATGGACCTGCTGCGCGAGAAGGCGCTCGGCCGCAAGTCGCTGGACAAGATCCCGCCGCCGGACGTCGACTGGCTGTTCGGCACTCGCGCAGGCAACGTGCTGCTCGTGGATGACAGCCGGGCAAAGGCATCAGATAACAACAACACGGCGTCGAGCGCCGCTCATGCGACGCAGCAGCAAGCGACTATCAGCAGCATCGTCGGCGCCAGCAGCAGCAGCATCACGACGCAGTCGATCGTGGAAGTGAACCGCGCGGGCGTGCACCGCCGCCGCCCACGCCGTGACTTTGCGGTGCCGAAGCTGAAGGCCAAGTTCGCGTCGCTCTCGCGCGACCTCGCGCTGCAGAACAGCTCGGTGATCGGAAACGCCGAGGAGCACCTGGCGTTCGCAGACTACCTGTGAGCACACTCCCTTAGACCCCTCACCTCCATATTTAATGCCATCTGCGTTTACGCAGCATGCTCAGCTCCTTGCACTCGATTCGAAGCATGTTTTCCTCGAATGCACGGCGGTGAGGTCGTTGCACGAGTCACTACGAAGCTGAACAACGGAGCTCAGTCGCTTTCTTCACGACAACAAAGTTGCACTCTCTCGCTTGCTTACTTGTACCAGTCGAATGGAATGGTAAAGCATCCGTCCTGATCGAGGCCAAACGAGCGATTGATCCGAAGGTGCCGACCTTGCAGATACGACGCCAGATCTCGGTTGTTGCCCCCGTAGAGTTCCACAGGCACCTTCTTCGGATCCACCGAGCCCAAACTCACCTGCGCTGCGAGCTTGAGCAGTTCTTCGCATGCAGTGATCACGTTTTCAACCGGGATCGTGTCCGCGTGTGTGACCGACTTTACACCGAGTGCATGCGAGCACATCGTCACGATGTGCTGCAGCTCGTGCTGTTGCTTCTCCCACTTGCCGCGCTGCTCTCGGATCCGCTCACGATTTGAGGATGCGAACAGTAGAACTTCGTCCAGCGAGGCGTCGCACGGCACCTGATGTTGATGTACACGAAAGAGAAGGCAGCGTATGAGACTTCGAGACACCATACTGCCAACCAGGACAGCAGCGGAACCCAACACAAGCACCGTACCTGCACGTCTCCGTTCCGAAGAATCTGCCATCGGTGGCTACTGTCCTCGACGACGAGCGCAATCTTCTCCTGCAAGCTGTCGCCGGTATTGCTCTCGTTCTCGTACACCCTCGATGCATACGCCATCGCTTGCAGGAACCCGCGATACGCCAGCGCTGGACACGTGTGTCCTCGCATGACAG
This sequence comes from Globisporangium nodosum, assembly GCA_023334105.1. Classification (NCBI taxonomy): domain Eukaryota; phylum Oomycota; class Peronosporomycetes; order Pythiales; family Pythiaceae; genus Globisporangium; species Globisporangium nodosum. The sequence continues at coordinate 10,131 of JAASGA010000103.1, forward strand.
AGGTTCCGTTCAGAGCAGCGACGGCGTCAGCCTGAAGCTTCGTAAGCGAGTTTCGAGCCGCCTCCATGTAGCCGACCATCGAATCGTCGATCTTCTCGAGCACCTCGATCCACTGAAGCGGTACATCCGTCGGGTTGAGGTGGACGCGATACTCGTCATTGACATCGATCCCAGACGGCTGGGAGCTGCAGCATACTTACAGTCAGCATAGGAGATGGCAACGCCTCGAGCCTCGACAACCACAAGAACCGACACGAACCTGATGTCCACACATACCCCGTGAAGGAACGCACTCGGCGTGAACATGCTGTCACCGTCACTCTGCGCGCGCGTGTACTTGCGCAGCGTCTTGAGCAGCACCATGAGCGTCGCGTTCAGGTGGACCGCGGCCCAGCCGCAGCTCGTGGCGACCTCCGCGACGCCGAACTCGCGCTGCAGCGTGGCTTTCACGGACCGGATCGAGAGCCACGCGTTGTAGCGCTGCTGCTGCAACACCTGCGTCTGCTCGGCGTTGACGAACACAAGGAAGTCTTTCATGGAGTGGATCGCCTTCTTGTGGCGTGCGCGCGAGAGGTTCTGCGCGCGTAGCCGCTCGTACATGTCGTGCATGCTGGAGCCAAAGTCCATGTCACGCTGCCTGTCGCGGTCGTCGCGACTGCGCTCTCGCGTCCTACGGCGGTCGTGGCTACGACTGGAGCGCTGCTGCTTCGAGCGCGCTGGCTCCTCCTTTTGTGGCGGCGTGTGCTGCTTCTCGGAGCCGAGCACGCGCACGCCGCACTCGTGGAGGATCGCGCTCACACGCGTCTCGACGCCGGCGCCGAGCAAAACCGCGAAGCGCTTGAGCTGCTGCTGCGCTTCATTTGATTCTTGAGGCTCTGCGTACAAGCTGAAGTGCACCTGCTTCGCGCCGCTGCTGCCGCCATCCAGGAACGCGTTGAGCAGCTGCACGGAGCGCAGGTTCTCGTCATGCACCTGCAGTAGCATAGCAGCAGAGGGCGTGAGACAAAGAGAGGGAGAGGGAGAGAACTTCCTCGCACGCACGCGCGGCAGGCGGCGGAAGTGGTCGGGGTGCACGCGCAGGAGGAACTGCTTGAGCGTCGCGGAGCGCCTGCTCGTCATCGCTCGATTTTTAACGGCATCCGGAACCACCGGAAACCAGATTTTCGTTAGCGATAAAATCAAGGGGATCCGGTGAGACGTTAAAAACACGAGACCGCCGGAACCGTTTGCGATAGTGAGATAAATGAGGTAACTATTTTGGCCCGGCTGTGTCCATTTTTGTTAGGTGTACACGCAAGTTGCGGTCTCCGTTAAAGTCCGATCGCCTGTGTGTGGCTTTCCACCACAGGTCCCTGCTCGAATTCCTCCCCTCATTGTGCGACCAGCGCCCAAGAGCAGACGACCGACCGCTCGCTCCCCAGCTCCAGCGTCCCCTCTCCGCCCACGATGCTCGCTCTCGCCCGCGCGCTCCCCAAGCAGCCGGCGACCACGGCCGCTGCGCTGCTCTCGGCGCGCGCGCTCTCGTCCGCCGCGCCGGACCTCAAGCTCTCGACCACGAAGCCCAAGGTGCGCCTGCGGCAGCGAGGCGCTCTCGCCCGTTTGTCTCTGTGTACGAGGAGCTCACATTGCGCGCTTGCATCAAGCAGAACATCAAGTACTTCAAGATCTACCGCTGGGACCCGGAGAAGAAGGGCAAGCCGTACGAGTGCACGTACCCGATTGACCTCGACGAGTACGTCGCTCGCCTGCTACCATCTCTCGGTGCTCTCTCTCGGTGAAGAAGCGCACGTTCTGACGCGCCATGTGTGTGCCTCACACAGCTGCGGGCCGATGGTGCTGGACGCACTGCTGAAGATCAAGAACGAGCAGGACCCGACGCTGACGCTCCGACGGTGCGTATTGAGGCTAGCGAGGTGCTCTCTGTGGGCGGTCATGGCACTCACCAACCGTCGGTTCTTTTGTGTGCAGATCGTGCCGCGAGGGCATCTGCGGCTCGTGCGCGATGAACATCGACGGCGGCAACACGCTCGCGTGTCTGAGCCCGATCAAGAAGAACAAGGACGTGACCAAGATCTACCCGCTGCCCCACATGTTCGTGGTGCGCGACCTCGTGCCGGACATGAACAACTTCTACGACCAGTACCGCTCGATCGAGCCGTGGCTGCAGTCGGACGAAGTGCTGCAGCCGGGCGTGGAGCACCTCCAGTCGAAGGAGGACCGCAAGAAGCTCGATGGCATGTACGAGTGCATCCTGTGCGCGTGCTGCAGCACGTCGTGCCCGAGCTACTGGTGGAACCCGGACAAGTACCTCGGCCCGGCCGTGCTCATGCAGGCGTTCCGCTGGATCGAGGACTCGCGCGACACCAAGACGGAGGAGCGCCTCCGCGCGCTCGACGACTCGTTCAAGCTCTACAAGTGCCACACGATCATGAACTGCACGCGGACATGCCCGAAGGGTCTGAACCCGGCGAAGGCGATCGCCAAGATCAAGAAGAACCTCGCGGCGCTGCACTAGACACCGCGCGCCGTGTGAGAGGGGGAGGAGGCTGGTGAGAGAACGCGGGTGTGGGCGACGAAACGATGACCGAGGCTGTCGTCTGGCGGTTGGCCGCACATGGCTCTTCATCCAGGGAGCGGGAGCGAGGAGCGAAGGGGGGAGAGAGAAGGAAAGATCGAGAAGGAGATAGGAAGTGGTGAGGGCACATCGACCGGCACACCCACACCACCGAGCTAGTTAGTAGCGGTGGCGATGTAGACACAGTGACCCAAGGTTGAGCCCCGGGAGCAAACGAACAACCCACACATGCCGTCCCCACAGCAGAACGCATGCAATCGAATGAACTGCCAGACGTCGAATGAACCTGCCTGGTCTACTACCTGTTGCTGGCGTTGTCGTTCTTCTTACTCTACTCCTCAAGGGCGGCGATACACGCCTCGCTCACTCCCTCGTACGCTCTCGTTCTGGCTTGCTGGTTCTTGCTCTCGTGCTCTCATAATGGGATAGAAGGCTACACAAAACTCCACGCACTCGCGATCTCTTCCTGCTCGAACACTTCGACAACGACTGGGACCGGGAGCGCGCGCTGCACTTGCTCCTCCTCACACGAGCGCGCTCACGCGCTGCGGCACATATCCAGGTCCATGGCGGAGCTTCAGCAGCGTCGTCTTCGAGCACGTCTTGAGGAACCCGACGGTCTTCTTCACGCCCATGAGGGACGTGTTCCGGCCGTTGATCTCCATGATCACGTCGCCCACGCACACGTGCTTCAGCAGCTCGCAGCACGGCTCTTGGCACACGTCTGTCACGAGCGGGAACACGCCCTTCGCGAGACGCACCTCCTTCAGCTGCAGCCCGATGCTCCGGGTCTCCTTCCACTTCACCAGGTACGTCGTGCTGTCCGGAGTATCCTGCATGCTCGGCTTCGGCTTGGACCGCCCTCGCACTTGCACCGTTGTGTTCACGGCGTTCGGCGCCACAAGCGGGACGGTGAGCGCCGTGTCTTCTGTGAGTCGGGGCAGCTTCGTCACTGCACGCGAGTTCTTCGGCCGACGCTTGTACTTGGCCAGGTTCGCGTGCACCGTCGCGCGGTTCGCCTTGAACGGAGACAACGAAGTACCGCCACTCTTGAGTTTCGGGACCTGCGGCATCAGATCGTTCCCGTCGATGTCCGCGATGATGTCTTGCTCAATCGCGTCCAGCATATCCGAGCCGTCGTCCGAGAGCCCTGCGTCAGCGTTGCTTTCCAGCTCGCTCTCCAGACCCGACGATCTCTCCCCTGTGCCTTGTCCTTCTTCGCTCTCCACCTCGCCAAGAGTTGGCAAAGCGTCTAACGGCACGATCTCGGCGACAAGCGGGTCAACTGTGAGCGGCTCTGCTGCCACGAACACGATCTCAGCGTTGTCTCCAGCATCGTCGGCGACCGGTTGAGGAACTGCGGCTTCGACGGCTACACCGATCGCAACATCCGCGACGATCCCCATCTCCACGCCAACCACGACATCCTCCGACGATGCACGCCCGCCACCTGATGATGCTTTCGCCTGCTCTTGCATCTTCTCCATCAAGTACTCGAACTCATCGTCGAGCGCCTTGCCCTCCGCGTCAAAGTCATCACCTTCGATGTCGAGCGGCTCGTCCCAGGAAGAGCGCGAAACTGGGGCATCGTCCTCAGGAACTTCTTCTTCTGCTGCCTCCTCCACGCCGTCTTCCTCCCACATCGACAGCCCTTCCGCCGACATTCTCACTTGCCCTTCGATCGCTGTTGGCGAAATGACGTCGGTGTCTGCCGCCTTGGGACTCGCTATCCAGTCATTGTCGTCTCCACCCGATGTGGTCACGTCGACTTCAGCTACGCGCTTTGGCGATGAAGGCGGAGAAGACGCGCCTGTGATGCTTGATCTCGTCGGTGATACGTGCTGCGATTCGACTCGCGACAAGCTCGTTGACTCAGCACGTTTGCTGCTTTCAACGGCAGACGCTGGCGACGACGGACTCGGTAGCGACAACGGTCGTGCTGCATCAAACGCCAGTGCCGGCTCGGACTGTCTCGACACTGAGTGCGGCGAGGGCGTGCGACTCCGCTTCGAGTGCGAAGACTGAGACTGGGAGAAGCCCGACGTGGGTGTTGGCGACGACGACGACGACTGGCGTTGAACTACTGGAGCACTGCTGGGGGGGGATGGAACGGAGGTGCTCCGCTTCTGCTGTTTTGGCGACTCGGACTGCAACGATCGCCCGTTCTCGGATGCGTCCTCCCACGACGACCCGGGACTGAGCGATTCAGACCCACTCCGACGCGGCTCAGACCGAGTCGACATGATCGCAGCCGATGCGCTAGCGAGATTGAGAGACGACGGCGCCGCCTGCCGTGACGATGGAGATGGTTCCGGCGCGCTTACAGGAGCTTTCGGGACTCTCACCGACGCACGCGGAGCGACGATCGCAGCCGATGCGCCGGCTAGATCGAGCGACGACGGAACCGCTGCTGCTCGTCCTGCGGTTGGATCCGATACTCTCGTGGTGGCTGCTTCTGCGGGAGTTGGCGACGTCCGAGGAGCGACGATCGCAGCGGAAGCTCTGGCAAGATTGAGCGGCGAGGGAAGCGTGCGTCGCGACGCGGACACATCACTCCCGTTCACACTGGTAGCCACAGCAGGAGTCGGCGACGAGCGCGGAGCTACAGGAGGCGATGCGCTCGTGTCGATGTCCAACTCTGTCTTGCGGCCTCTCCCTGATGACGCTTCTCTGCGACTCTCGCGAACGGATCCGCGCTCATACGCAGGACTCTCTGGCGGCGTGCGCGATCCATTCAGCTGCTCCCCAACACTCGGCATCGGACGAGGGGGCGTTGGTAGCCGCCGCGCGCTGTGCTCGCCAGGCGAAGGGAGAGTGTCCACCGTCACCGACGCCACTCGCGCGCGTGCTGACCCCGGAGCAGGTGACATTGGGTCGATCTTCCGCCTGAACACGAGCCGCACAGGCTTCTTCATCTGCTGCAGCCGCGCGAAGAAGGCTTCGAACGAGTAGTTTCGCGACTGGACGTCGTTCGCCGACACGAGCGTGTCGTTCACCGCCACCATGCGCTGCACGACCGAGTTCGCGTTCGGCGTCGACCGCGTGACGACTGGCAGACTCGTGATGCGGTCCTCGCCGAAGAACAAGCCCAGCGAGCCCGTCTCCCAGTACACCTCGTACTCGTAATGGTCCGGGTCGGTGGCGGCCGGTTCGCCGTAGCCGATGCGAGGCGAGACCTCGAACTGCCTCGTGTCCACGAAACCGTGGCTGTACTCGCCATTGTCTGCAGACAGCAGCCACGCACACCATCAGTCTCCACATCCTAGCACCAATGGTTTCCAACCACCCGTTCGTCCGTACGCACCTCTCATAGGAGCTGGCGCCTGGTGCATCAGATGATTCCCGCCGAGCGTGCGCGCCGACGACGTAGCTCGCGGATCGCTGGTCGTGACGAGTGGCGCTGGCGCGGGCGCCGGCGGGTCCTTCGCGGACACGGTGCGCCAGAACGCGCTGCGCTGCGACTTGGGCTGCGACTCGCCCTGCGGCACGGAGTTCGAGCGCAGCACCTTGGGCGTCGAGTCGCTCGTCGCATGCGGGCGGCCGCTGGAGCCGATGCCGATGCCCACCGCGGAGCTCGAGCGCTGCTCGAGCGGGCTGTCCTCGCCGTCGGAGGACGTGGTGCTGGACGCCGGGCGCTCGAAGCGCAGCAGTACGGGCTTCTTCATTGTCGCGAGGATCTTGAAGAACTCGGAGAACGAGTGGTCCTGCGAGCGCACGTCGTTCACGCAGCGCAGCACGTCGCCAGCGTGCACGAGCGGCGAGATGCACGACTCGGTGGCCTTGGACACGTACGGCACGCCGCCCTTCTCAGACTCGAGGAAGATCACGCCGAGCACGCCGCGCTCCCACGGCACCTCGTACTCGTTCTCGCCGAGCTCCGGCAGCTTCTCGCGCACCTTGTCGGCCCACGTCGGGCGGCGCAGCAGCCCGCTGACGCCGCCCGACGACGTTGATGACGACGTTGATGACGACGACGATGCCGTCGGTGGCTGCTGCGTCGCGGATGACGGCGGCGGCGGCGTGCTGCTGTTATTACTGCTGGTGCTGCCGCCGCCGCCGAGTCCCGCCTTGGACGCCAAGTGGCTCAGCCCCGAGAACTTGTTGCGCGAGATCTTCTTCATCGCTCTCGGCGGCCCGCGCGCGGCCTTCACGCTCCCCTGCGGCGGCCCGTGGTCACTCGCTCGAGGTAGCAAGTCACACACACAAGCAGGGACGGCGGCGGCGCCTGGTGCTGTGCGATTGTTGTAGGCTAGCGGAAGTGTGAGCGAGGGGGAGACAGACAGACAACAGCAACACACACGCACGCACGACGCTATGTGCAGAAGCCAGCCGCGCGAGCAGAAGCGAGGACTCGATATCAGACCAAGTATACTTTGTGCGAGTCAAGTGGAGAGGAGCTTTCCCGCCGCTGCTGCTGGAAGGGATGGGTTTCGTTTCCGGTAGCTCCCTGGATTATCACACTATAGAAGCAACGACTGGCATACAAACTCCAAGTGCAGCATTCTTTCGCCGACACACTGTCGGCGGTCGTGACTGATCGAGCGACCTGAACGCAGGTGAGTGTCCACTAAGAGCACACCCGTGCGACGCGCTCGCGCAGACCTCCAGGTCCTCGTTCGAGAAGCTTGCTTACTCTGCAGCGAACTCCTCTCGTTGCTCGCTGCAAGCACTTCTGCAACCAGCGTGGCTGGCGTCTCTCAACAGGTACAGTAATGAGTGGTGAGTGGCGCGTAAGCGCACGGGATCTGAAGCGGAGCACGCGAGCAACACGCGCCGGATGAAGCAAAACAAACGAACACACTTCGCGTTACTACAGATCCGAGAAGAACTTCTCGTTCGCGGTCGGCAGCGCGCGTCGGCCGCCCGCGAAAGCACCCGCGTCGTCACTGTCGCTGTCCGAGTCGTCGCTGTCCACGTCGTGCATGTCGGCGTCTTCACTCGGTGCGGGAGGCTTCATCTCCAGGTTCTCGTCATCGTCGTCCGCAAGCTCCTCGTCGTCGCCGTCGTCGTCGAAGAGATACCCGACGTCCCAGAAGTGGACCTTGTTGGTGTGCGAGACGCTGCCCACGAGCTTCTTGTCGTGCGAGAACTTGAGCACCTCGACGGGGAAGTCTTCGTGGTCGCCGATGAGGCCGAGGAGCTTGTTCGGGTGCAGCTGCACGACGCGGATGATGCCGTCGCTCGAGCCAGTGAGGACCGTGTCCTCATCGACCTTGAGCATGGCGTCGACCGAGTCCGGGTGGCCCGGGAACCGGTCCGACATGTCGCCCCACGTGCCCCAGCTGAAAATCACGAGCACGCCGTCCTGCGAGCCGCACACGACCTTCTTGCCGTTCTTGATGACCGAGACCGAGAGTAGCTCGTCGTCCAGCTCGTCGCTCTTGCCCGCGAGCGCGTTCTTGCGCAGGTCGTAGACCGACAGGCGGCCGTCGCCGCTCGTGGCGAGTAGGTGGTCTTGCGCTGGATTCGTGGCGAAGCCCGAGATGAAGTCCTACCACGCGCACACACAGAGGCGAGTCCTCGGTCACACACCGCATACACAGAGACATATCGATCCAGAGCAGAGGCGCGCACGACGCACTGTGTGCTCTTTGAACTCCGCGAGGCACCGGTGCTGGCGGGTGTCCCATATCTTCACGCAGCCCATGTCGTCGCCGCTCGAGAAGACGTTCTGCGAGAGCTGGTGCAGCTGGTTCACGGCATTGCTGCGAGCCACATGTGCACAACGAACGAGCGCGATAGCACGTCAGCATCGTCAGAGCATCACGCCATAACACACAAAAGCGACGCACTCGTGTGCCCGCAGCTCGGCCCACGCCACGTTGCCCAGCGTGTCAAACGCGCGGATGGATTTGTCCGCCGACGCCGTGTACAGCGCTGCATGAACGCCAGCGGTGTGAGTGACTCCCACGCGCTCTCACTCAGGCGAGCATCACAACTGATGAAGTATGAACCACGCACTCTGTCCGTCCGGCGCGAAAAGGACGCCACGCACTGCGTCGAGGTGGTGCTTGAGCTCCAGCACCTGCGTGTTCGCCTCTTCCGAGTACTTGTACCTGCGGGGCAGCCAGCAATCGTACAAGTGTCCAGTCAGCCGAGCAGCTCTAGTCGCTCCTCCAACAGACCAAACGAGGACGCACACTTGGACGACGCCAGAGATGGTGCCGAGTGCCACGATGTCGGCCGCCGGGTGGAAGTCGATGTCGAAGACCTCGCTGTTGCAGAAGATCTCGTCGGGCGAGTGGTCGTCGAGCGCCGCGGCCATGGCTGCTTCTTGGTCCTTGCTTGAGTTTGACTCCGAGACTTCGAGTGCACACTTTTGCGCCAGTCAAATCGATGACCCATCTGATGATTTAACCTGACCAAAATTAACTCCCATTGCAGATGATTGTCGAAGGAAAGGTTAATGTGATCAGGTTCAGTTCGGGTTAAATTGGCTAACGCCGTTTCAAAATGGCTGGCTCCGCCGCATTCGCTTGTCACTCAATCGCCAGCAGCAGCAGCGGCAGCAGCAGCAGACCGCCACCCAGCTCCACTTGACCGAACGAGGCGAGGCGCGCGAGGCAGGCCAAGACCTCAAGAGCCCCACACCCGCTTCGCACACACACATTCTCGCAGGCGAAATGGACCCGTTCGCGGAGCTGCGCAAGCACGCGGGCGGCGCGCACGCGCACAAAGCCAAGCTCAACATCGTGCTGAGCGCCATTACGGACGTGATCTACGAGCGCCGCGGCGCCGGCGTGTCGGCTAACAAGCCCATCTCCAGCACCGAGTACTTCGCCGCGCTCATGACGGCGCTCGAGTCCGCGGCGGCATCGCACCAGCAGGAGATCGCGCAGCTGCTCGCGCTCGCGCTGCCCGGCGTGCCCGAGGCCGTGCTGCGCGCCAAGTACAGCGCCATCGCCAAGTGCCTTGTGCGCGTCATCCAGGAGGCCGACGGCGAGGGCGCGCTGCTGCGCTCGGCCAGCGCGTGCCTCGGGCTCGTGCTGCTCGCGCAGGAGCCGTCGCCCGCGGTCTGGAGTCGCCCTGAGGTGCTCAAGGCGTTCCAGCTGCTGCTCGCACTCGCGACCGACGCGCGCCCCAAGATCCGCAAGGCCGCACAGAAGTGGACCACCGACATCCTGCAGCTTCACGCCGACAGCAACTGCGACTCGCTCTCGACGCACATCGCGAGCTTCTCGGAGAACGTGTTTGCGGTCTCCGGCACCAAGGACGAGGCGCGCCTCGTGCAGCTCATCGGCTTCCTCAAGACGGCGCTGCCACTGCTGCAGAAGAAGGTTGTGTCGTCGCTCGTGGACGCGCTCTGCAAGTACGTCAACTCGTCCGTGAAGAACCTGCGTATCGTGACGTACGAGGTGTTCGACGCGCTGCTGCGCGAACAGAGCTCCAAGCTCACGCAGGACACGCTTGCCAAGATCCTCTCGACGATTCTCAACGCCGACGGCAGCACGGTGCACGACCACGACCTCGGCGCGTTCGCGGTGCGCATCGTCGAGTCTGCGCTCGTGCGCCTGCACAAGGTGAACGAGCCGATGGCGCGCGAGCTGCTGCCGCGCGTGGTTGTGAACGTGTGTGCGCACTTCGAGAGCTCGGAGCAGAAGATCCAGAAGCAGACGGCGCGCTCGCTTGTGTTCATCCTCACGCGGTGCATCTCGGCGACCGTGCTGGAAGAGGAAGCGACGTACACGGACATCGCGCGCATCCTCTCGTCGCTGCAGAGCCTCATGACGCTGCGCTTTCAAGGGGCGTGGAAGCACATCTTCAGTCTGCTCGCGAGCCTCTTCTCGTTCTACGGCAGCGCGAGTCACCCGGCGCTCGACCCGATCCTCATCACGAGCTGCGAGCTCCACGAGGCCGCGGAGAACATGCCTGGACGCAATGGCGGTGACAACCGGGAGCTGACGAACCTGTTCGCCGAGGTCGCTGGCGCCGCGGTCGGCGCGATCGGCCCGCGCGAGTTCCTCGACATCGTGCCGCTCGACCACCCAACTGAGGTGATCAGCGAGAAGCGCCTGTGGCTGCTACCGGTGTTCAAGGACGCGCTGCGCAGCTTCCCGTGCGAGCTCGACTTCTTCGCGTCCAAGATGCTGCTGCTCGCGCGCGACTGCGAGACCAAGTCCCGCGAGGACAGCGCGACGCCGCTGCTGGTGAAGAAGTACCAGATGCTCACGATGCAGATCTGGGACCTGTTCCCGAGCTTCTGCGCAAACGCGGTCGACATCGACACGAACTTCAAGAAGGTCGCCAAGGTGCTGGCGAACGCGATGGCGGACAAGCGGTACCCGGAGCTGCGCCTGTCGGTGTGCCAGGGGCTGCAGGCGCTCGTGAAGAAGACGCGCGCGCTCAAGAGTAGTCGCGACCTGTACGACGCGGACGACGAGGAAGACGAGGAGGACGACGAGGACGACGACGCCGGCGACGTGGACGAGGAGAAGCTCGCGCGCGACCGCGCGGCGCTCGGCAAGTACTCGAGCAAGTATCTGCCGCTGCTGATCAGCTTCGTGGAGGAGCTGGACCAAGAGAAGGACGCCGAGAAGGCCCAAGTGTACGTTGGTCGTGTGTGGGAGTATGTGTATGTGTGTGTGCCTGTGTGACGAGCAGCTTGCTGACTTGGTGTGCTGCCTGCTGCTGCTCTGTAGCCTGATGGACACGATCGAAGGCTTCGCGTCGCTCGCGGACGCGGCGTTCGTGACGGCGACGTTCAAGAAGATCATGCAGAAGCTGCTGGAAGCCACGACGCAGGCGAAGCGTATGGAGGCGGCGAGTAAGGAGGAGGGCAAGCCGCTGAACGCGAAGGCGCTCGCCAAGTTCAAGCACACTGCGCACGTGCAGATGAGCCTCGCGATGACGCTCATCTCGCACATGGACATGGACAACATCAACCTGCTCTACCGCGTCATCAAGCCGTACCTACTCGACGACACGGACGGCGCGATGCAGAAGCGCTCGTACGCCGTGCTCGTGAGCATCTGCGACAACCACCCGGCGTTCATGGCGACCGAGGCGAACCTCAAGGACATGACCGAGTCGATCTGCGAGTCGCTGCTCACGTGCTCGATCCCGGCGAAGAAGATGCGCCTGCGCTGCCTCGTGCACCTGATCAACGCGATGGTGGACACGCAGGGCGTGGACGTGGACAACCTCATCCCGAGCCTCGTGGGCGAGATCATCCTGTGCACGAAGGAGGCGAACGGCAAGGCGCGCGAAGCCGCGTTCGAGCTGCTCGTGGCGATGGCGAACCTCATGCGCGTGAAGCACCCGGAGACCGGGCTGATGGAGTACCTACAGATGGTGCTCGGCGGCCTCGCCGCGCGCACGCCGCACATGCGCAGCGCGTCGGTGGTTTGTCTGAGCCGCCTGGTGTTCGAGTTTGGCCGGACGGAAGCTGTGATCCAGGCGGCGATGCCGGAGCTGCTCAAGACTGTGCTCATGCTGCTCCACGAGAAGGCTCGCGAGGTGATTAAGAGCGTGATCGGGTTCATGAAGCTTGGCATCGCGATGCTGCCGAAGGAGCAGCTGCGCGCGTTCCTGCCGGACATCACGAACGGGCTGCTCGTGTGGATCGGCGAGAGCAAGAACCGCTTCCGTGCGAAGACGCGCATCATCCTCATCAAGCTCTGCCGCAAGTACGGCTACGAGGAGGTGGCGGCGCTCGTGCCGGCGGAGGACCGCGCGCTGATCAAGCACATCAAGAAGACGAAGGAGCGCGAGGACAAGAAGAAGGCCGAGGGTCCGTCGGCGAAGAAGGCGAAGGGCACATTCGAGGAGTTCATGGCGGACTCGGACGACGAAGGCGACGACGAGGACGACGACATGAGCGGTGACGCGGCGCTCAAGGCCGCGCTCAAGCGCAAGAAGGACCTGCACCACAAGAAGAAGAAGGTCATCCGCGAGGACGAGGACGACATCGTGGACTTCCTCGACTCGAACGCTGCGGTGAAGAACGTGTACTCGGCGTACGACGACGGCGCGAGCGACGACGACGACGAGGACTTTGAGATGTCCAAGGACGGCCGGTGCGTTGTTGTTGGTGGGATGTCCAGCTGGGCTTTTTCTGTGTGTTTAGAGTGACTGATGACGAACGTGCGGTGTCCTCCTGTGTGTTACACGACAACAGCCTCATCATCCCCGACAAGGACGCTGACATGGACGACGGCGACAGCGACGACGACGAGAAGATCAAGATGGACGTGGCGTCGCAGCTCGAGAAGATGGGGCTCCACAGCGCCAAGCAGCAGCAGGCGAAGCGCAAGCGCGGCGACGAGGACGCCGGCAAGGAGTTCCGCGCCAAGAAGGCGGGCGGCGACATGAAGAAGAAGGGCAAGTTCGAGCCGTACGCCTACATCCCGCTCGACCCGAAGCTCATGGCGAAGCGCAACAAGCGCAACGCCGTCGACCGCTACAGCAGCTCGGTCGGCAAGCGACGGAACAGCCGCAAGTGAACACTGCGGCTGCGCTCAGTCAGGTCAGTCAGTCAGGTCAGGCGTCCGTCAGCAGCAGCAGCAGCAGCAGCTCGTCGGACTCTCGAGAGCGCTCAAGCTCAAGACGGATGCACATCATAAAGTTACATGCACTTGTTCATAAGCTCAGGAGAAGCGGCAGGCGTACGTACGTACACTGCGCGCGCGTAGACCCTCAGATCTTAGCACTCGTAGATCTTGACGACCGAGTGCACGAGCGAGCGGCAGATCGGGCAGCTCGCGCGCATACCGCTCTGCCGCTTGATCTCCGAGAGGCAGCTGTGGCACCCAGCGATGTGGCCGCATGGGACGCAGATCGCGTCGCGCACGGCATCCATACAGATCGCGCAGTCCTTGGTGTCGCTCCCTGTCTTCGCCTGCGACTGCTCTTGTATGTTGGCAGAGGCAGCGACGGCTCCCGAGAGCGAGCTGTTCGGGTGCGAGTTCTCCGAGAAGGTGTCATAGGCATCAGCGTCGCTGGAGCTCGTCGCGAACGCCCCGCTGCTAGTACTCGTGGAGCTGGCGTACGCACTGGACGGCGCTGGAGCACCTCCGACCGGTGCGACGAACGACCCAGGGCCGTGGTAGAACGCGCGATCGTCGAAAGAGAAGGATGGCGCCGACGGCGGCGACTGCACTGTCACGGATACGGAGTTCGCGAACGCTGGCACGAGAGTCGTCGGCGACTCGAGGTGATCCCGAGGCGACGGCGAGAAGCTGTTGTAGCTCTGGTGCGCGTCTCCGTAGTCCGCCGACGCGTATCCTGCTGGGTACACGTCGAAGTCCGGCGCACCAGGCTGGTGCTGAGGCGGTAGAGGCGACGGCATCGAGTTTGGCCAGAGCTGCGGGGCGGCGAACAGCGTGCCCGGGTAGTTAAGGTACGTTTGCCCGAAGACCGCGGACGACGGCGCCAGGTGCGCACCGCTCGCCAGCACCGCCATCCACTCACGCCGCACGTGCTCGCTCTCCGCCCCGAAGACGACTTTCTTCACCTGCGCGGTGCCGTGGCCCTGCGTGAGCCCCGTCACTGGGTCGCGGCTGAACCGGCGGCCGCGCACGCCCTGGAACAGGATCTGGCGGTCGAACGTGAACATGTACGGCTTGTCGGTCCACGCCGCCAGGATGTTGGAGCTCTCCGTGACGTGCTCGGCGCGTGCCGCCGCGTCGATGTGCAGCACGTGCTCAGGCGTGAGGTCGTCCGGCGCCTCGAAGAGACAGACCTCGAAGCGCGAGCGCTCGGCGTTGCACGCAAGCACGACGCACCAGCGGCGGCGCCAGAGCGGTAGCAGCGTGTTGTAGTTGACGTCGAGCCAGCCGCTCTTGAGGCGCAGGTGCTGCGTGAGCGCGGCGGCCGCCTGCTTGCGGCCACGCAGCCGCGCGATGTCGAGCGGCGAGTGGCCCTTGTGGTTGAGCGCGAAGGCGCTGGCGCCGGCGTGCAGCAGGTACTCGACGGCGGTGGCGGCGTCCGCGTACGCCGCGTAGTGCAGCGCCGTGTTGCGGTGCGGCGTGCGGTCGACGGCGTGCACGTCGGCGCCGAACTCGAGCAGGTGCTGCACGACGAGCGCGCCGCGCGCGCCGCCGCCGCGCCGGCTCTTCTTGCAGGCGGCCATGAGCGGCGTCGTGCCCTTGCTGGCGTGCGGCGCGTTGAGCTGCGCGCTCGTGGGGTCCTTGAGCAGCAGCTCGCGCACGCGCGGGTCGTCGAGCTTGTGCGCCGCGCGCCAGAGGTCGTCGCCGCGGCCGCCGCCGCCGAAGAACGACGAGCGCCGCCCCATCGTGTGAGTCGGGGTCGGCTGGCGTGTTGCGAAGTGAGGGACTGACCCGTTCTTCCTCCTCTGTCCTACAGGGCTCAGCAACGGATTTTTTAGAGTGAATGTAGCCACATCGCCATGCGTGAGGCCGACCACTCGCTCCAGGTCTCCTTGCTGTGTGCTGGTGGAGGTGGGGAACACACAGTCGGGGCTGACTGTGGTGGTGCTATTTAGCGCGCACGGGACGACAACGCGCGTCTCGCCAGTCGCGTGCGGCGGCTCGAGCAGCTGCTGGCGCGCGAGCACGAGCGCGTCACTGCGCTAACAGCTGCCGCGGCTGCTGCGGAATCGGACGCGACGGACGCGCGCGTGGAGCAGGCGGCAAGCGCTGCGGACGCGTGGGCGAAGACGCTCGACCGCTGCGAGCGCGAGACGAAGCGATGGCAGAGCGCTGGCCGCGAGAACGAGGCGAGCGACTGGGACGCGCTGCGGCGCTTCCTCCGGCAGCAGGCGCGACTGGCGGAGACGCTGAGCCGAGAGAACGCCCAGCTGCGCGACCAGCTGCAGACTGCGAAGGCCACGAGACGCGAGCTGCTGGTGCGCACACCGAGAGCTGAAGGAGAGGTGGAGTCCTTCGCTTGGATCGCAGTCTCGCTGACTGTGTATCGTTGCATGAGGACAGGATGCGCAGCTGGAGAATGAGCACTTGCGGAACCAGATGCAGGCGCTTCGAGCCAAGCAACGGACGCAAGGAGCTCCGCATCAAGAGAACCAGGAGCTCAAAGACACCAAAGACCAACCAGTGGAGCGTATCGATACCAGGAACGCCGACAAGCTCGTGCTGGAGCCACACGCGAGCTCCACGCTCACGGATCGCATCAGCACGGACAAACTACTTCGCTGGCTTCGCGTGGAGACGCGGACGCTGCGCACTCCGCCATCAAGCAAAGAATCAAGAGCAACGGCAGCCACGACGGCGAGGAAGAAGCAGTCGATGCAGCGCGCGTTTCTCAGAGACGCGTCCGTACAGTGCTTTCTCGTACTCGATCACGCGGCGCTGAGTCTTCACGACAAGGAGAACGCAAGGTCACCAGGAGACGGTGAGAAGGCTGGCGAGCAGCTGCAGCAGAAGAGAGACAAGCTCGAGCGGAAGGTCGGGCTGCTCTGCTCGGAGATCGTCGCGACGTGCTGCCACGTGCTGCAAGTGAAGGACGTGGGCAGCTTGCCGCGCGCGGTGCAAGCCGCGAGTCGGTTGGCAAACACGGCGCCGACGGTCCAGCAGTTCCTCGGGAAGCTGCAGGTCATCGTGGATCGCGTGCACGAGGTGTGTGTGTGTGTGTGCTTGAACCTGCGTGCAGGAGCCGTCGGCGTTCGCGCTGCCGAGAGCCTTGTTGTCTCCTGAACTCGCCTCACATCAAACACTCGAGACTGTACGATGTGGTTTGCTGTAGTGTCAGTGTGGTGTGGGGCGGGCGTTCTCATTGTCGGGCTTCGCTGCCTGCAGATCTTGGATCGACTGGAGGACGTCGCCGCAGAGCTCGAGGCGCGGCGAAAGCAGATGCAGTCGTCGCCTGGAGGCGGCGTCTTCGACACGCTCTTCGCAGTCATGACACTGCTGCGAGTTGATCAAGCGGACGAACTGCAGCCGGCGATCCAGGTACGAATGAGGGCAGGAAGCAGGCGCTCGAGGCGTTGAGCTTGCTGACTGACACAGCGCTCGGATCGTTTGGATCGCTTGGTTCGCGTCTGGCAGCGCTTGCTCCAGACGACTCGCAGCGAGCGGCTGTTTGCGCTGCGAGTGCGCGAGCTGCTGGGACTCGAGCGCGCCGCCGCAACCTCCGACGTCGAGCGGATCATCACGAAGCTCACCGACCGACTGCGAGCGCCTCGAGCTGCAGCTTGAGAGCATCAGAAGCCACAACCAGCAAGAGCACGACGAGAGCAGACACGCTGATGATGATGATGCACAAGCAAGATCAAATACAGATCCGTTCGTTCGACACCACGCGCGCTAAGTTGAAGAAATCTACACAGGAAGGGCGGCGCCGACCGTCAGGACGACGATCTGCGCCGCCCGCCACTTGGCAGCTCGACACGCGCACACGCCGCGACTACGCAGCCGCCGCGGCGTGTGCGCGTCCCGGCTGCTGCAGCGCCGTCCCAGCAGACGCTCTGCGGACAGCGATCTTCTCCACAACTAGCTTACAGCTTGTCGTAGTAACGGTCGAGGGGCGGCACCTCCGGCGAGAGACCCTTGCGCACGCGCACGCCGGTCACGAGCTTGCCCGCCATCGTGTTGGCCTCGAGCGCGTCGCCGACCACCACCTGGTAGTGGTCGAACACGCACTGCGGGAACGCCTTGCCGCCCGAGTTCTGGCGCAGGTCCGCCGTGAAGCCGAACGACTCGTTCACCGGCAGGTACGCCTTGAGCTGCACCATCGGCGTGCCCGGGCGCTGCTCCTCCGAGAACACGTGGCCGCGGCGGCGCGTCAGCACGCCGTAGCAGCCGCCCATGGCGTCCTGCGGCACCGTGATGTCCGCCAGGAACACCGGCTCCATCAGCGCCGGCTCCGAGCCGAGCTGGCACGCGTACACGACACGGCGCGTCGTCGGCAGGATCTGGCCCATGCCACGGTGGATCGCGTCCGCGTGCAGCACCACGTCGAGCAGGTTCACGCGCATGCCGCGCACGACCTCCTCGCAGAGCACACCGTCCTTCGTCGCCCAGTTGAAGCCGCTCAGCACCGACTCCTTGATCTCGCCGAGGTACGACACACCCTTCGTCTGGTCCACGAAGAGGTTCGGGCCCGTGCCGTCCGGACCGTAGCCCCAGATCTTACGCGCGTCCGTCACGTCCCAGCCGTGGTTGTCCGCGAGGTAGCGCGCACGAAGCTTGAAGTCGAAGCGCGGCGACACCTCATCCTTGCCCTCGTCGAGCTCCTGCGTAAGCTCGTCGCCGAGCGGCTGGGCCACGCAGAACAGGCGGTTGTGCTTGTTCGGCGACTTGGACAGCATCGTCTTCGACGACTCGCCCGTGATCGTCTCACGGTACGACACGACCGGCTCCGAGATCTTCACCTCCGTGCCCATGTACTCCTCCTGCAGGTCCTTCAGGCAGATCTCGAGGTGGAGCTCACCGGCACCGGCAATGATGTGCTCGCCCGACTCCTCCGTGTAGCACAGCACCATCGGGTCCGACTTGGCGAGACGCTTCATGCCCTCCACGAGCTTCGGCAGGTCCGCCGCCGACTTGGGCTCCACGGCCACGCGCACGACCGGCGACACCGAGAACTTCATCGTGCGGATCGTGTGGCCCGTCTCCGACGTCGTGATCGTACCCGACTTAAGCAGGTACTGGTCCACGCCCACGAGCGCGCACGTGTTGCCCGCCGGGATGTCCGGCGTCTGCTCCACGTAGCGACCCATCATGATCACCGTGCGCTGGATGTTCTTCACCCACAGGTCCGTCTTCTTGCCCGGCACGTAGTTCGGGCCGAGCAGGCGCACCTTCTGGCCGGTCGCGATCTTGCCCGCGAACACACGGCCGAACGCGTAGAAGCGGCCCTTGTCCGACGTCGGCACCATCTTCGACACGTACATCACGAGCGGGCCGTTCACGTCACACTTGCGGATCGCCACGGCGCACTCGTCGTCGAGCGGGCCGTCGTACAGCGTGTCCACACGGTAGCGCTGCGCCGTCACCGGCGACGGCAGGTGCACGACAATCATCTCAAGGACGGCGTCGGCCGCCGGCAGCCAGCGCTGCATCACGCGCTTGAGCAGCGGCTTGCCCGTCAGCTCACGGTCCTCCGTCTTGAGCTCCACGCCCACGGCCTTCATCATCTTCTCGTACTTGGCCTTCTTGTCGTTCATGATCGCGTCGAACATCTTGATGATCGGGTCCATGATGAACTGGCAGAACGCGCGCTTGAGCGTGCCCGCCGCGTTGTTGCGCGACGTCCACTTCTTGTTGTCCGCGTCAAAGTACCAGTCGCCCCAGAGCTTCTCCATCATCTTCTTCTCCTCAATGCCGAACTTCTGGCCGTACATCTTGGCGAACTTCTTGAGCGTGAAGCCCCACTGGTGGAGGCCCGAGCCGAACGCGACCGTGCCCTTGTCCGGGTACACCTGCACGTCACCGAGCGCCTCGTCGTTGTACATCGAAATGATCACGTTCACCGTCTCCACGGCGCGGTTGAACGCCTGGTAGCAGTCCTCCGGGCCGAGCTGCAGCTCGAGCAGCGCGCGGTCCACCTTGTTCAGCATCAGCACCGGCTTCACACGCTCCGAGATCGACTGGCGCAGCACCGTCTCCGTCTGCACGCACACGCCGTCGATCGAGTCCACGACCACGAGCGCGCCGTCCGTCACACGCAGCGCCGCCGTCACCTCCGACGAGAAGTCAACGTGACCCGGCGAGTCGATCAGGTTGATCAGGTACGAGTTCTTGTTGATCACCACCGTCGACGACGACGCCGACGCCTCCGCGGCGAACGCGGCGTCCGCCTGCTCCTGGGTCACACCGGCGATCTTGTTCGCCGTGCTCGCGTCCTGCGCGTCCATGTCGTAGTCGAAGAACATCGAGATACCCGTCGACTTGATCGTGATACCACGCTCCTGCTCGTCCGCGCGCGTGTCCGTGAAACGGGCCTCGCCGGCGTGCTTGGCCGAGATAATACCGGCCTTGGACACGAGCGAGTCGGTCAGCGTCGACTTGCCGTGGTCCACGTGGGCGATCACCGACATGTTACGGATGTTCGTCGTGTAGTCCATGATCTCACGCATCTGCTCGACCGTGAAGTTGACCTGTTGGGTGCATAGGTGGGATTTGAAGGGGGGGAGAATGAGTTCATCTGGCTCGACACCGACGCGATCTTGTTCGCGTCGCCCGTAAAGGTCAAGCGCGCACGCTTGCACGCACCATGGTTGCTGCGGGGGTGGTGCTTGGGCGACCGAGAGGGGACGACGAAAGGCACGCGAGGCTGCTGGCGGTGGCTTGTTTTCCACTTGATCCAAAGAGGAAATGGCCCTGGCGCTCCAGGCTCACAATGCTCGGGTTTTTGTGAGGGAAGGCGATTGAGTGGAGCACAGCGTTGCGCTCTGGATCGGCATACCCTCTTGAATTTGATGCGCGAAAATGCGCTTTTATTTGAATCAAGGAGGAAAGAAGCTTTCGATAACATAGTAAATATAAACCAAAATGCAATCGGCTTTCGCTTGAATCGATCTCGCAAATGCATAGGAATTCTCAGACTCAGATTGCTGTTCCGTCACCCTGTAACAGCAGAAAACGGGAATCTTCGCTCCAATTTGACTTGCTTTCACTATGTGCCCCCTGTCGCTTCATGTGTGTACATGATGTGTAGGCAGGTGTCGATGTGCAGGACGTGGGTTGACTACGAGCAAGATTAGCAAGGCAGGCTGGGCGTCGTGGGTTGACTGCGAGCACCTTGCTTGCTGTGTCAACCCACCACGAGCGCCATCCACATGCGTGATGCATGAGCGCGCCTGCTTTCTTTGTCGCCAGAACACCAACCTCGCTTTACGCACACGAGGAAGGGAATGGCGCCAGGTTGAAGATTGTGCGGATAGCGGGAAGCGCTGGCCACGATGACCGTGAGCTTCCCTCGTACACAAAGCACTGCGCAAGGAACACAGCGAACGAAGGAGAACGAATGTGCGCTCCTCGCTTGGTAGATCGGTTGCTGGTGCTCTTCTTGTTCACCGTTATGCACTTCTAAGCCGCCGCCGCACGCACTTCCTGCTGCTGCAATGGTCCTCCTGCTACGCGCTTGATCATCTATCTACCTCTTCCTTCGCCAACACACGTGATAGCGTGCATCAGACGAGCGAAGAGAGCTGGCATCAGCACGAGCCGAGAGCCTCTGCGAGAGAAAGCAGGCGCGACGGCTGGGGGAATGACTCGCGGTGACAGACGGTCGACATGATGTCGAAATGTGCTGATGAGCGACCCTGGTCGGTCGTCCTGGATCGCCCCGTAAGCACTCGTCGTGTGGATCGCCCACCGTCCGCTGCGAGGTCGTCTACCCATCAAAATCGCACGCCGCCTAAATGTAGGCGCTCTGCTGCTTGCACTGGTTGAACTGGTCGAGGTAGAATTGGCACGAGCTGATGTCGTTCTGGTTCACGTTGAGGCAGTCGAGGAACGCCTTCTGGTCGCGGAAGCACACGGGCGCCTGCGCCGCCGGCTCAGCAGCCTGCGCCACCGGCACCTCTTGGTGCTGCTGCTCGGCGTCCGAGCTGCCGCCGAACGAGTTCGCCACGGCGCCGACCGCGCGGTGCGCGATGGCACTGCCCGTGCCGAACGCCATGCCCTGCGCGACCGTGCCCATGAGACCACCGAGCATGCCGCCGCCGCCGCTCTGCTGCACGGGCGCCGGTGCCGGGGCCGACTGCGTCTTCGCGGGCGCGGGCGCCGGGCGCTTGGGCTGCGCGGGGGCCGGTGCGCGGCGAGCCGGCGCAGGGGCGGGGCGGGAGGAACGCGAGCGGCCCATGTCTTCTACTTGCTTGCTTCGAGTCTTTTCTTGGAATGACAGAGTGGCCAAGATTCCGGAGGGCAGATACGCAACTCAAATCTGAATCGTGTATGCGGAATGTTGGTAAATCACATCTCACGATTCAGATAAGAAATCGTGGATATTTTAGATCACCAATCCTGATGATGCACGTCCACTTCAAGACGTCCCATGCGCTCCGACAAGTGGCTCAGCCGCGTCTCCAGGCTGTCGAAGCGCGCGTCCAGATGGCTCTGCAAGGTGTCGAGCTTGGCTGCGATCGCAGCGAGCAGTGCAGAAGTCGAGCCGTTCTCGGGACTGCGACCAGGCAGCGCGCCCTCGCCTGGTGCCGCCTCAGAACTCGAGGACGCGGAATCATCCGCTCGAACGCGCCGCGCCGCCGACGGCAGCTTGAACTTGCTCAGGTGCAGCTGCTGCGGTCCACCGCGCGGCACGACAGCGCGGAAGAACCCCGACTTCTTCGCCTTCTCCGTCGACGCCACCTGCAGGAACGGAGACCTCGCGCCGACGAAGAGCCCTCTGCACACGTGTGTCGGCGGGAGCTCCTGTGGTTCAAACGGGCCGCAGCAATGCGCACACACAAAATGCAGCGTGAGAGAATGGTGCGTGAAGACTGCGGTGGCCATCGAACGCACCAGCTCGCCAGTCACAGCGACGCCCCAGTCTGCGCTGGCGGATTTGTCCACGCGTGCAACTGCGATGCGGTTCGCCAGCGTGCTCCCGACCACGACACGCAAGTCCTGTAGAGGTGCAGCCACGCAAGCGCCTTCGTCAGAAGCAGGCTCACTTATAGCCACAGCGGTGGACAGCAGCTCGACCTTCGCATCGGTACCTGCACGAGCAGCTGGTCTGGCGTCGGCAGGTTCGGAACTACCATGCTCGCTGCTAGTCGCCACTCGACCCCCTCGCCATTGCTGCTGTGGCGAGTGAGAACTATCAGGTGCGACGCGGGACGGGGTCCTGTCGGTCGTTGCTCTGTAGGGATCGGCGGCTGTGCAGCGAGCATGAGACGCAAGCTCCAGAGAGTAGCGACACCCAAACTACAAGCACCTCACTCCATGTAAACGCTGCGCACCTCGGGCTGGTCGAGGATCCGGAGAGAGCTCATGGCGTCGGATGAAGCCGTCACGCGCAGCGCCGTCAGGTCCACAATCGAGTGTGTAGACGCCACCGACTCGGATGCCGACTCTGCTTCGTCGAGTAGAAGACTCGAAGACGTCGAGCTGGAGGTGTCGCGAATGTGCAGCAGCGACTCATTCGTGCGTCTCTCTTGGAACAAGGCTGTGCCTGATGGTCCTTCGATCCCCGTCATTGCTGGTGCGAGGGCGTCCTGGAACACCAGCGGTGTGTCTGTGGTCACCACGCACACACCTGGAGACACGCGCGCTACTGCGGCGATTCCTCCGAACTTGCTCTGCTCGGCGCACGGAGCTAGAGGCTTGGGCCGCTCCAGCTCAAATGCAGCGATCGCTGGCGCGGACGATGCCAGCGCGCTGATGTCGCTCCAGGATAGATCGTACACGGTGGAATTCGCCGCACTGCGCAGCAGAAACCAAGCAGCACCACCGTCAACAGATACGTAGCACAGCATCTACGACATAAACCTGCACTGACACTCACGCTGTCAGCGCCAGTCCGGATGGGCTCCACGAGCACGCCTTCCACACCTGTCGACGCTCCGATGGAAGCGAGAACACGCTCTTGAGCTGTGGCTGCGCGTTCGCCCACAGGAGCTCCTTGTCCGAGTAGATCTGCACAGAACCACCGAATACGCTCAGAGGTGTCCAATCCCACGCTCCCACACCACAACCTGCAAACAGCAGCCGAGCTCCGCACCAGCAGCAGGTCGGCGACAGGGTTCCACGCCATCCCGCGAATGCTCTGCTTGGTCGCGATGGTCGTCACGAGAGTCGCGCGGAGTGGACTGTGCGAACGCAGCGTTAGCACACCACCGACACCTCACGCCTGCAAACACCCCACAAGCAGCGCCATGCCACACGCACGCTGCATCGCCACACACGACCTCCCAGATCTCCACGCCGTCCGCGCGCGCCGCCGCCAGCAGACTGGTGTCTGTCGCTCCGCTGGACCACGAGACGAACTGGAACGCAGGTGCGTCGCGGCCCGGCTCGTGCAGCCTCACGCGCTCTGTCGGACGCCCGCGTACCTCAGAGAACACGAGTGGCTGCTGCTCGTCGCCTGCAAAGCGCACGAGCTCCACGCCCCCGTCGACGAGCGGCATCGCCGCCACGTGCAGCGACGCATGGTACACTGTCCAAAAAACGAAAGTCAGAGCTGCTATCAAGCGAGGAAGGAGTGCGCAGAGAGAGCAAAGAGCGTGCCTTGGAGCAGCAGGTTCGTCTTGGCGGCAGAGGTCGGCGCTCGCGCCGCCGCGACGCACCACTCGTGAGGACCATCGAGCAGCATCTCAGGATGTGGGATACTTTCTACAGGAGCCACTTGGCGGTCATCCGTAAAAAGTGGGATACTTTCTACTTTCTACTTACAAAAGTCAAAATTCGACTTCAAAATTCGATATTTACAGAACGAAATTGATTTGGAAAAGTCAAAACTTCAAATTTCAACATATCTTTTCAAAGTCAAAATTCACTAAAATGTTAAATATCTTGAGTTCGATCTCAGAATCTCAGGTCTGACATTCTGCACCCACCCATGCCCAGCATCTCCGCCAAGGATGGCGCCACAGCGGCGGCGATGACGCCCGGCCGGGGCGGCGAAGGACCGCGGCCCAGCGCGCCGGAGCTGCGGCTATCGGTGAGTGACATCCCCATGCTCGAGCGCTCGCCGCAGCGGCTCAGCGCCAGCGACGACGGCTCCTGGGGCGGCAGCTTCTCGCGGGCGGTGCGCGCCGCCTCGAGCCGCACGCTGCGCGCGTTGCGGCGCGACAGCGAACTCTCGGCGTCCGCCGGCGGTGCTGACCTGGAAGGCGGGCACGCCAGCGACAGCGACGGCGCGTCACGCAACCGCACGAGCAGCGGCGCGGTGGCGACGACCAGCAGCCGCGCGGGCTCCGTGCCGCAGCTACTGCGCTCCGTGGCGAGCTACCTCGGGCTGTCAATGGAGGAGACGTTCCTGTGCCAGATCTGCTTCGAGTACGCGCCGCTGACGCGCGCGTTCCGGCTGCGCGCGTGCGGCCACCGCTTCTGCGAGGCGTGTCTCGAGAGCTTCCTGCGCTTCAAGGTGGGCGAGGGCCAGGTGTACCCGACGTGCTTCCACGAGCGCGACGGTGAACCGCCGTGCGCCGAGCCCATCGCGCCGGAGGACATCAAGGCCGTCGTGACCCCCGACGCCTGGGTCAAGTACCTCAAGTTCAAGTTCAACAAGGAGCACGAGAACGCGCGCCAGTGCCCGCACTGCGACCACTCGCAGATCTGCCGCGGCAGCGCCGAGCCCGAGTGCGTCTGCGAGCAGTGCGGCGGCGAGTTCTGCTTCGTGCACAGCACGGCGCACCGCGGCCGCTCGTGCGCCGAGTACGAGAAGAAGATCGTGGCGATCGAGAAGCTCAACCACGCGATGATCAACGAGATCTCCAAGCCCTGTCCGGGCTGCAACAACTTTGTCGAGAAGATCGGTGCGTGGCTGCAGGGCCTGTGACGTGGGGTGTGCGCTCTGCTTGACGCTCAGCGTCTGTGGCTCGTGTTGGATGGGAGCAGGCGGCTGCAACCAGATGAAGTGCGTCGTGTGCAGCACGAGCTTCTGCTGGATCTGCCGCGAGATCATCGACGACTCAGTGTTCCCAGAGCACTTCCAGGTATAACCTGCTGCTGTCTGTCGTTTGCTAGTGACGACGCCACATCGGATGGCACGGTGGCTCACAACGCTGTCGTTGTGGTTGTGGTGGTGGCGTGACGCGCGCAGTGGTGGAACATCCGCGGGTGTCCGGGCAACCAGATGGCGGAGGTGGAGGAGCAGTCGAAGGCGCAGACGGCGTGGCTGCTGCTGCTGCGCGGGCTGTTCCTGCTCGTGTTCGGGCCGCCGGCGCTCGTGCTCGCCATCGCGTTCAGCTTGCTCTGCTGCTGCTGCGCGCCATGCGCCAAGATCTTCGACACGACGCACCGCAACGCGTTCACGACGTGTCTGTGCGCGTCCGGGTACCTGCTGCTCGCGCCGTTCGTGCTGGCGGCGATCATCGTGTGCGCGCCGTGCCTCTGCTGCCTCTACTGGTACGACCCGGACGCGTTCTCCCGCGACGGCGCGCCGTCGGACGTGAGCACGCAGGAGACGCAGATCGACATCTCGCCCGACAGCAACGACTCGGCCTTCCGCGTCTCAGTCGCGTGAAGCGCGGCGTTCGTTCTCGTCGTCGTCGTCGTCATTATTTAACCGAAGGTGCTTGTGCATCATGGCAGTTCGCAGAGCG
Source organism: Globisporangium nodosum (assembly GCA_023334105.1). Lineage (NCBI taxonomy): Eukaryota > Oomycota > Peronosporomycetes > Pythiales > Pythiaceae > Globisporangium > Globisporangium nodosum. Next base: position 35,831 of record JAASGA010000103.1, read on the forward strand.
CAGAGATGGTTGTCAACATGCTGCTGATGCATCTGCAGATGGCTACACTTTCGTGGCCACTCATTACTTACTATGACGTTCAAGTGCCCGCGACCGGAGGAGCGCGCCGGCGCCGCCGCGTCCGCGTCCTCCGCCGCTGCCGCCGCCTTCTATGACGACGGCCAGTCCGCCAGCTACACGACGCCGGCGAACGCCGCGATCCAGAAGGACCTCACGCGCCACGCGCTCGCGCTGCTGCGCTTCGGCGTCTCGCCAGTCGCCTCCTCCGCCCCACATCATGATGCTCGTGATAGCGGCGACAAAGCGCCGTGGCTGATGCTGGACCTCGGCGCGGGCTCGGGACTCAGCACGCTCGCGGCGAACGACTGGCTGCTCGAGCACGGGCTGCTGGGCTTCACGCTGGCATTCGACATCAGCGCGTCGATGCTGTCGCTCACGACCGCCGGGAGCCACGCAGATGCAGAAGCAGCTTCGAGCGAGAAGAGCGAGCAGCCGCTCACCCTCCAGCGCGCAGAGTTCTACCGCGGCAACGCGGCGCAGAAGTTCCCGCTGCGCGCGGGCGTCTTCCACGCCGCGATCGGTATCTCCATGCTCCAGTGGCTCACGCGCGAGGGGCTCGAGACGTGCTTCGCGTCACTCCATGCGCAGCTGTCGAGCGCCGGCAGCGGGGGTGGTCGCGGCCGCGCGGTGTTCCAAGTCTACCCGCCGTCGCTCGAATACGTGGAGCTGATGGAGCAGACTGCGCGCGCCATGGGCTTCGCGTACGCGGAGGTGTTTGTGTCGTTCCCACACGCGACCACCGCCAAGAAGTGGTTCTTCTGCGTGGAGACCGGCGGCGCCAGCACTAGCAGCAGCAACAACACACCAGAGAAGAGCCCCAGCAAGTGCGCCGGCACGCTGTGCCTCTTTGGTCGGCGGTTCGATCGCAAGTGCGCGTGGCACTTGCTCCAGCGCAGCGAGAGCAACGCCAGCACAGCTGCATTACGCGAGCGCCTCGGCAAGGAGCACGTGAAGACCGCGTGGCACATTTGGCGCAAGTTCAGACGCTCGGTCACGACCGAGGCGCAGACGCAGGAGACACCTCTACACGCGAAGGCGAAGCGGTCGCTCGCGCTCTGGACCAGCGACGAGGTGATCGGGAAGGCGCTGCAGAGTGCGTTCCTGCCTCCGCTTGCTGCAGACGTCGACGACACCGCGCGAGCGAGAGAGGAGTACGAAGTGCGAACGAAAGCGGTCACGTACGAAGCGTTCGTCTTGCGGATGGACGAAGTCGTCGACACCTTCCACTCGGTGCGTTCTTGCGAGTGGGAGATTGGTTGGAGTGTTATCATCGACTCACGCGTTCTCTGTTGTGATTTCGTGCGTGTCCTCGAGCTCCAGGCGTACACGGAAGCAGTGCAGATCGAACGCTCCGTATCCGAGAAGCAGGCTTCGTAGAGTAGAACAACAGCAACAAGAGCGGAAGAAGCGAGCACGATAATCCCGCCAGCTGCAGAGAGCGTATAAGCCCGAGCCGCCGCCTTTCGTCAGGACAGCGACCGAGGTCGAAGCCGAACGCGCCGCGCGGCGCTCGCTCTTCGTGACCACCCCGACAGCTAGTTGATACATGTTTCGTGCCGCGTTGACGTCGCGCTCCCAGGTGATTCTGCTGCATACGCTGTCGGTGCAGCGGATAACCTGCCGGGATGGCGCGGCAGCGGCTTCAGGTATGGGGCGCACGACAGCTTGTTCAAGCTCGCGGAAGCAGCTGGAGCACGTCTTGCTGGTCTTGTACTCGTCGACGAGCAGAAGAGTCGATCGCTGAGAGAGAGAGCGCGCCGGAAGGTCTTGATCAGAACCGATGGCGTCTGCTTCAGCATGAGCGTAAGGAACTCTTCGGGTCTCGTGGGACGAAGCGCTCTTCGGACTCGACCTCCCGCTCCGGCGCAGATGGCAAAAGTACCACGACGGCATACTCCTCGCCTGGAACATCACGCGCAGCATCGTGTGCGCACTCGTCTGGCAGAATCGCAACGCGTTCAAACACCAGGGCGAACACCCTCCAGATTCTCGCAGCCAGCTACCA
>JAASGA010000104.1:0-37780 GCA_023334105.1 Globisporangium nodosum
AGAAGTAGAAGCACGTGGAGATTAGACAAGTGCGCCGCCTCCACGCGGATCTGCTTCAGCAGCACCACTCGACGCTCCAGCTCGTCACGGACCGGACCCGGAGAAGTGGCTCTGCCAGCGCAGCTGAACCGACGCTCAAACTCGCTCTGCTGGTTTGTTGTCCTCTCCGCTTTGTCCTCCACTCGAATCCCCTGGCTGCCGCCGCTGTGTTGTGCCGATGCCGGGTTTCTTCTTCGGGATCGCGGTCACCTTCAGCTTTGGTGTCCGTGTCGTAGCCCGTGTCATGGCGTCAGCACCGGAGTCTGTATGCCTGCCGGCCGAGCGGCGGCAGCACGGAGAAGGCGATAGTCTTGGGTCGACGTGCGCTTGAGGCGGAAGATCCGCGAGTGACAAGAATTATGACATGATTGTCGTCGGCGGTGCAACGCCGCACTTCCAGCGCTGGTCGAGGTGATGGCGCGCGCGGAAGCGTGCGACAAGGTGTCCACAGCGCACGTGGCGGGCTCCAGTTGGCACAGCGGCAATTGGAGCAGAGTCCAACTGGGGAATGTCTGCAGAACTGTTTTCACTGCTGCAAGACCAACATGTGCGCGTCGACACCCAGACGACGTTGAGTACCGATGTTCCCGACGTCTCCGATACCTTGTCGAGTGTCGCTCGTGTGCGAGCAGGTGGTGGCGCTTCCTCTTAAGAACTCTTCAAGTTTTAATATACAATTACCAATTCAACAAATAATACTTTCTAAATCGAAGTATTTTCATTCTAACTGATTCCCCCTTTGTTCGCATACTTCAAAAGACCTCTCCTCAAACGCCGAGATGGACGACGCGGCGCAGCGCAGCCTGCTGCTCTGGGTGCGTCCTGGACGCCTGGTGACCACTGGACTGTAGGCGACTGGCTTGGCAACTGACACCCGCGCGCAGCTGCAGAGCTTCGAGGACCTCGGCGCCGCCAGCGTGGCGGCCATGGGCGACCTCTGCGACGGCGTCTTCCTCGCGCGGCTCATGCACCGCATGTGCGCCTCTCTCTCACTTTCTCTCTCTCTTTCTCGATACGGCGCATCTTGTAGAAGTGACTTAGGGACGTTTGTATGGCAGCGACCCCGAGTACATCAACATGGAGCTCATCAACGAGCAGGCGGGCGGCAACTGGGCGCTCGCGGCCAGTAACCTCAAGACGCTGCTGCGCGCCGTGGAGCTCTACTACCATGAGGAGCTCGGACAGCTCTGCGACGCCAACGAGCTCGTCGATGCGCACGTGATCGCGAAGGAGGGCGACGCGCACGAGGTCGCCAAGCTCGCGGAGCTCGTGCTCGGCTGCGCCGTGCAGTGCCCCGGGCGCTCCGAGTACATCCACCCGATCATGCAGATGGACGCGTCCGCGCAGGCGAGCATGATGCACCTGATCGAGAACATCATGCACCGCTTCCAGCTCACGTCGCCCGCGGGCGGCAGCAGCGCGCGCGGCTCCCAGGCCAACAACTCGTTCTCGTACATCAGCCACGAGGGCGAGACGCCCGAGAGCCTCGCAATCCAGCTCACGCATGCGCTCGAGAAGGTCTCGGCGATGGAGCTCCGGGTGCTCGACATGGAGCGCGAGAAGCGCGAGCTCACGGAGCGCTTCGAAACCGCGCTGGTCGCGAAGCAGACGCTCGAGAGCACGGTCGCGGCGCTCGAGGACGAGCGCGACAAGCTCGTCGGGGAGCGCCAGAGCACGCTCACGCGGGACAACAAGAAGATCCAGCAGATCGTCGAGAGCGAGGTGCACGCGCTGACGCTGCAGCTGGAGGAGAAGAACGAGGAGCTGCAGCGCGTCAAGCGCGAGTCGACCGAGAGGCTCATGATGCTCGAGAACGAGGTGCGCCGGCAGGCGGATGAGCTCGACATCTCGCGCTCCAAGCTCGGGCAGCTTGCGAAGCTCGAGGCGAGCGTGGCCAAGTACAAGAAGAAGCTCGAGGAGATGAACGCGCTGCGCAGCCAGGTGAAGGACCTGGAGATCCACAATGCGCAGTACTTGGACAAGGTGCTCGACCTCGAGAGCACGGTTAAGACCATGCCGACGCTCAAGGCGCTCGTGGAGCGGTACAAGAACCAGGTTGTGGACCTGGAGACTGCGAACGTCGAGGCCGTGTCGAACAACCAGGTGAAGGATCAGAAGGTGCGCCGGCTCCAGGAAGAGCTCGACAGCGCGCTCGGCGGCAAGGAGTTCCTCGAGAGCCAGGTGGAGGAGCTGCGCAGCCAGCTCGCGAGCGCGCAGCACAGCGGACAGGACGACGTGGCGGCGGCGGCGGCGGACGGCAGTTTGAGCGCGGACGTGCTGCTCGGACGCGACGGCGGCAGCTCGCTGCGGGAGCGGATCGCGCGCTTGGAGCGCGAGAACGAGCAGCTGAAGAGCGGCGAGGAGAACGCAGAAGTGACGCACCTGACGAGCGAACTGGACATGGCGCTCAAGGCGAAGGAGTCGCTCCAATTCTCTCTGCTGCAGCTCAAGCAGCAGAACGAGGAGCTGAGCGACCAGCTGCGGCACGCGCGGCAGCAGCAACAGCACGCGTCTGCGAAGGCGCAGCACGCAGTCGCCCATGGCACGGCAGCGTCTGTCCAAGCGGCAGCTGTTCAAACTGACGACACCGGAGTAGCAGCAGCTCCAGCAACAGCGCCAGGAGGGAACACTGCGAGTGGCGTGACGGGAGTTCCTGGTCTGGCTCCCCACGCGTCGATGGGCGCAGTGCACGACCCACAGCACTCGCACCTCGTAGCATCCACTGGCGTCGTGGGAGCGCTCTCCCATGCTCCGACGAGCGACACTGTGAGCAGCGGGATCGCAGCCGCCCAAGTCGCCGTGTACGAAGAGAAGATCCAGAAGCTGGTGAGTGGAGGCGTTCCAGTGGCAGCCAGCGCTGGCCAGCAGAAGCTGCTCGCGGCCGCGTGTGCAGCGCTCACGCGGGTCCAAGAAGGCGGGTGGGAGAGCGCGCTGGACCACGTCCAGACGTGGCTGTTCTCGCTGCTCGCCTTCGTGGTCGGGATCGTGGTGCACGCGTCGGCTGCGAGGCGCACAGCGGCATCTGCGTAGTTGTATGCACGTGATGGAGCTGGAGGTGGACAGGATGGTGGTGGACAGGATGCGGGGCAGCAGGTGGACAGAGCGCGGCAGCAAGTGGCCAATACCAGCAGCTCAGCTCAGCTCAGCGATCAGGTGGTGGTTGCGTTCTGCTCTCGTCCTCGAGAGTCAGAGTGTCCACCGGCTGCCAGCTTCCAGAACCATCTGTCCACCTCTCCGCCGTTCTCTGCTCCGAGTGTCCACCTGCTTGTTCTCTGGTGCACAAGCTGACGTTGGTCTCACTTGTTCGTGATGCTGCAGCAAGCGGACGCCGAGGTGGTGGACTCGATGCGCGTGACGGTCGCGGAGCTCACGAACCGGCTGAAGGACAAGGAGTCGGTCATCAACGAGCTCTCGGAGCAGCGCGCTAAGCTCGAGAACTACACGAAGAAGACGCTGCACGCCGTGCAGACCAAGTACATGGTCGCCGTGAGCTCGCATCGGAACCAGATCAGCGAGAAGCAGGAGCGCGTGGACCTGCTCGAGAAGAAGCTCAAGGAGATCCGGACGTCGTACTCGCGCGAGCAGGCGCTCATGATGTCGTCGTTCTACGAGGTGCGTGTTGTCGGGTTGTCTCTGCGCCATGTCTGCTGCGATCTCACAACGTCGCTCGCGGCGTGCGCTGCTTGCAGATCGGCACCGAGATGCAGCGTCGCACGATGCTCCCGCAAGGCCAGGGCCAAGGCGCCGGCTCGTGGCTCGCAAGCAAGCGGACAGAGGAGCGCGCCAAGAGACGAAACTTCTAGCGATGGACATCGAGAGAGAGAGAGAGTGAGAGAGAACGAGCTGGCACGTGGACGAACGAGAAGGCAGCTAGCGGATGAAGGAGCGTTGAGAACCGGTGAACGAAGGCGCGGATGCCTCGGTGGGGCGACCCGCCACTTGTCACTGGTCTTCTTGTGTGCTGCTGCTGTGCATGTGTCACTGGGAGAGCTGCTCGCGCCGCCGCCACTCACTCTACGACGCTCACGCCGAGGTTCACGAGCGCGCGGGTCGCCTGCTGGCATATCCGGTCGTTCGGCGACCGCACGAGTCCCTGGAGCGCGTCGACTCCGCCGAGGTCGATGATCAGCTGCTTGTTCTCCGCTGGGCACATCACGAACAGACAGAGAGATCGTGGTGAATAACACCAACGACCCAGAGCACCAAGCGACAGCGACGTACGGTTGACCGAGAGGTTGCGCAGCGCGCGCGCCACTTGCGACTGCAGCTCGACGGACTCGGAGCGCGCGCCGTCGATGATGGGCTTGAGTCCGCCCTCGCGCGCGATCTCGACCTCGTTCGCGTCTGTCACGACCTGTTCGTCAGTCGACTGCACTCGCTCCCTCCTCCGCTCGTCAGTCACCACGCGCGCACCGTTCACGGCCAAGTTGGCGAGCGCGGCGATGGCTTCGACCGCGACACCGATCTGCTTGGAGCTCGCGAGCGTGATGAGCGGCTTGATGCCGCCGGCTTTCGCGATGCGCTCCTTGTTGTCCACTGGCGTCAGCAGCAGCAGCGGTGGCGGGCAGGTCAGTTGCGAGAGCTGCGCCGGAAGGCTCGCGACCGGCACACGAACCGTTCACGCCGAGGTTTGCGAGCGCCTTGGCCGCCTGTCGCTGCACGTGCTCGTTCGGGCTCTCAAGCAGGTCGATAAGCATGTCGATGCCGCCTTCCGTCGCCATGCGCGACTGGTTGTCCGCTGGTAGGTAATGAAGAACACGCACAGCAGCAGCAGCTCAGCAACAGCAGCCGCTGACGCCCTACACCAGCCAGACACGCACGCAGCGACACTCACAGTTGACCGACAGGTTCGCGAGCGCATGCGCCGCCAGTCGCTGCACCTCTGTGTCCTTCGATTGTGTCAGCGGCAGCAGCAGCTTGAGCCCCTCGAGCTCGACGATCTGCACCTGGCGGTCCGCTGCCTCCCACACACACGAGCGTGATGCCTCTCAAAGTCAGGAGGTATACGTATACTGCTGCTGCCGCCACCATGCGCGCCGTGTATACGCACGCTTAACCGCCTCGTTCGCGAGCTTCTCGGCCACCTCGCGCTGCAGACTCGTGTCCGCCGACTTGGCGTACACGATGAGCCGCTGCAGGTTCACGCGCAGCGCCTCCGTGAACGCGTCGTCTGGCGGCGTGTTAGACACCGATCGCCGCGCCTTTCTCTGCGCTACTCGGCAGGCAGCGCAGGGGACGCACCGGAGGCGTCCTCCTCGAACGTGAACTCGTCCTTGCTGCCCTTGGCGCTCGCGTTGCCCATGCTGCTGCTGCTGCTGCGTTGTTGGTGTCGTCTTCGTGCGGTCGAAAAATGTGACTTTTGGCGAGTATGGAAAGTGGACCACATAAGATTTAGGCTGTTCGATAGGATCGAGCAGGCTGAATGATAGGTTGAAGCTGGTCGTTTATAACATTTGCGAAACTCCTCGAAAGCGATGCCGACGATGCCGACGATGCGCTGCGGCGACGACGGCGGCGGCGGCGAGGGCGAGATTCGCGCTGCTGCGGACGCATCACCATCACCACAATCACCAGAACCAGTATCAACAGCAGCACTGTCTTCAACATCGCCCTCGCTTGGCCACACGCGCAGATCCTCGATCGATGGAGACACCATCGACGGCTACATGCTGCTGCACGTGAAGAAACCGCGGCGCAAGCTCTTCGCAGCCGGCGCGCGGCCAGCGTTCTACGTGGTGGCGGACGCGCGCAAAAGCGTGCTCGAGGTCTTCAGCAACGAGAGCAGGAGCGAGTGCATCTACGCGCTGTCGCTCGCTGGCGCGCGCCTGGGTTTCGAAGCCGACGACGCCGACGTCGTGCTCGACAAGTGTTTCTGCGTCGAGGTGCGCGCGTGGAAGAAGCGTAACACGCTGAGCCTCAAGCACCAGAGCTTCGTGTTCTTCGAGGAGAACCAGCTGCGCATGCTGCGCTGGGTCAAGTGCATCCACCTCGCGATCAAGCACAGCTCCGACCATGCGGCGGGCCGCGACCTCTTCCGCGCCTCGAATGCGTCTGATCGCGCGCCGAGTAGCGACGACAACGACGAGGAGCTGCACCAGAGCGCGAGCGCTTGCGACCGCAACTCGGGCTCGATGGTCGACGCGAACGCGGTGGATGCCGGTGAATGCAGCGGGCACAGTGGCGCAACATCGGGTTTGCGGAAGCGTCTGGTGATTGACCCGTCAGCGCCTGTGATGGCACCGAAGGAGCCCAAGACCCCGCTCGATCGCCTCAACGCCATGTTCTACCACAACAAGCAGCTCAGGAGCCCAAAATCTCCTTCCTGTAGCGACTTCTCTGGTGCAGCAACAAGCTGCTACAGCAGCAACAGTGGGAACGGCTCTGCTGCTGCTTCGAGCGCTGTCAGACCTCTCAAAGAGAGCAAAACCGTGGCTGCAGCCGCCTGCGCGCTGCTCTCGCCGAAGCTGCTGAGCTCGTCTTCGTCATCGTCAGCAGCGTCGTCATCTGCTGCTTCAAAGTATCCGTTTTACAGCAACAAGGCATCGGCCACGAAGGCTGGCGGCGCGAATGGCAGCTCCCGGTCCTACGGAATCCACTCGCCATTCTCGAGTGCATCCGACTCGAACATGGCGGCGCGGAAGCGGGGGGATGACCACACGAGCGGCTCCACGTCCTCGGCTGCTGCCGCGACGGGCGCCAGCGAAGACGCACACTTCGACGACTTCCGCTCGACTCGACTGCGCAAGTACGCAGTCCCGCCGAAGATCCAGCGCCACCGCAGCGTCGACACTGACTACGCGTCTCTGAGCGACAACGACGGGATCGGGAATGGCGCGATCACCGCGAGCCAGACGCTCGACAACAAGATCGCGTTCATCCTGAGCCGGCTCATGGTGCTCTGGGTGGCGTTCCTAGGCGGCGTCGTTGAGGCATCGATCTTCTTGCCGATCGCTGCTGCCGGTGTGTTCGCGCACGTGTGCCAGCTGCAGGATGAGCAGTTCGCCTGGGCAACGCTCGCGATGGTCTGGGTCTTCTTCGTGAGCCGTTTCCAGGGCACACTCAGCGGCATCGGAGCAATCGCCATCGTGCTCTACCTGTGGTGCTACGCCGAGTTCAAGAACCAGCGCCGGATACGACGCGTGCGCATCGCCGCGAAGCTGATGCAAGAGGAGCGCGAGAACTTCACACACGTTGATGTGCGTGGTCGCTGTTGGCCAAGCCGCTGGCTGCCGTGACGGCTTCTCTGAGACTTGCACGGCTGATGCCTTCGATGTCTCTTTGTGTGTGTTGATGTTGCTGCTGATGCTGATGTAGATCCCGAACTGGATCTGCCACCCGGACGTCGATCGAGTCGAGTGGCTCAACAACGTCCTCATCACGTACGTGGTTCAAGAACAAGGATGAAGGCTCTGACAAGCTCCACTTGACGCCTTTGACTGATGTTGCCTGGCGACAGTGGCTGGCCATACATGAAGCTCGCGATCCGGGTGCGGTTTGCTGGTGTCCGATCCTCTCGCTCATCCGCTTGTGTGTCATTCACCAAGCGTGTTCGCCTTGCTTTGGCAGAACTCGCTGATGGGGAGTCTCAACCCGCTGCTAGACTCGGTGCGGCCGGCGTTCATAAGCTCGCTCTCGCTCGTGCGCGTCGATCTGGGCGACCACACGCCTCACATCAGCGGCGTCAAGTTCGTCAACGCGAACCCGCTGACCGAGGAAGTGACGCTGGATGCCGCGGTGCGCATCGTGGCGGACGAGAGCCTCGTGGCTGAGCTGCGCATGGTGTCGAACCTCGGCGCCGCTGCTGTCGTTTCGCTCCGGGATCTCTTCCTCGTCGGTACCCTGCGCGTGACGCTCAACCCGCTCTGCGTCGACTGGCCGTGCTTCAGGTGCGCGTTGCGTGCGGTGGAGCGTGTGGTGGCTAGCATCGGGTGTCTGACATCAAGTTGTGCCTTTCGCCATCTTCGTTCAGCGCGCTGAGTCTGTCGTTCACCGAGTGAGTCTCCAGCACATGGTTATCCACTGCCATCGAGCATGCTGCTGACCCTTTGCGGCTGCTGTGCTCGTGTGCAGCCGACCGGTGTTTGACTTCTCGCTCACGGCCGCGAAGATCAACATCTCGAACGTCCCGTTCGCATCTGAGTGGTGCGTCTCGCTACGTTGAGGGTGCGAATCCTTCCGAAGTCTGACAAGGAGGTTGCTGCGCTCTACCACCGCAGGCTACACACGTTCCTGCACGACCTGCTGAACGACTACTTTGTGTGGCCGCGGGTCGTGCACATTCCTCTCTGGGACGAGAACGCATCCGCTGTTCCGACAGCAACCGCGACGATACCCGCAACGACACCAGCGATGCAATCGTGAGCTCGAAGCTTTCGGGTTCCACGATCCGAAGCGAATAGACCGCTTCCGGGTCGAGCTCGAATCCTCGAGTACTCTTGACTGGCGAGGTCAAGATGATGATCCTGTCAGTTTGGTGCCGTTCGATCGGACTGGTGTCATCGATGCTGCTGCAACGCAGCTTCTCGTGTCGCCGTCTCGTCCGGATGTGCAATAGCGGCTGCACAGGACCAGATCGTAAGTAACAGAAACAAACGTCGCGGAATTCGAAGAGCTTGTCTCGAGGGGTGCTTGTACTCGCATAGACAGACACGCAGTGGGCACTGCAGATCCTGTGTACAGGAGCTTGGAGCTCTTCGCATCTTGAACCTTTTGAGCTGTTCATGAGTTCATTTGGGTTTATTGTGTTTTATCAGCACTAGGGTTTAGACACCGGGATTTAGGGTTTAGGAGCTTTGATGGGTGGAATAACCTCACCACAACTCAATCACCAAGAAAGAGTCAAGACACCATGAGCAGCTCCTTCGTCGCGCGCGCGCTCGTGCGTCGCGCCACCGTCGCCGCGTCCTCCGCGTTCGCCTCGTCTGCCGGTCGCCGAGCGCCGCACTTGCAGCAGCTGCGCGCCGCGTCCGCGCTGCTCCCGACCGCCGCGTCGTCGCGTCGCAGCGCCGCCGGTGTCAGCGCCAGCCACCCGTTCGCGCAGGCGGCGGGCGCGGCGCGCTCCATGTTCATCCAGACGGAGCCGACGCCGAACCCGCACAGCGTCAAGTTCCTCCCGGGCGAGCCGGTGCTGGACGACCGCTTCTCGACCGGCGTGGTGCGCACTACTTGGGCAGCTTAGTGAGCATGCGACCATGGGAGCACGGAGTAACATATCTGGACGATGACGAACGACAGGACTTCACGCCGAGCTCGGAGGAGGTGCGCCGCTCGCCGCTCGCGAAGAAACTCTTCCAGATCGACGGCGTCACGCGCGTGTTCTTCGGCAAGGACTTCGTGTCGGTCACCAAGGACGACGACATGAACTGGGATGTGAGTGCCTGGTTCTGCTGCTGCAGCTGCACGGCGATGACGGCTGGGTGAAGGGGACAGTGCTGACGGCTGCTGCGGGATATGACAGGCGCTCAAGGCGGAGATCTTCGCGACGATCATGGACTTTTACGCCACAGGCGAGGCCGTCATGTCCGACGAGCCGATCGTGACGGTGCGTGAGAGCGAAGCACAGCCTGCCTGCTGGAACTTGCTGTGAGCGCGCGCTGATCTTCTTGGATGTTCCTCCCGCAGGACACGACGATCTTGCCGGACGACGACGAAGTCGTGGCGATGATCAAGGAGCTGCTGGAGCAGCGCATCCGCCCGTCGGTGCAGGACGATGGCGGCGACATCTTCTACAAGGGCTTCAACGAGGCGACGGGGATCGTGTCGGTGCAGCTCGCCGGCTCGTGCGCTGGGTGCCCGAGCTCGTCCGTGACGCTCAAGAACGGCGTCGAGAACATGCTCAAGCACTACATCCCGGAGGTGCGTGGCATCGAGGAGTGGGTCGACGACGAGCTCAACAAGATCAACGACAACGAGTTCAAGACGTTCGAGCAGAAGCTGCGCGCCGCGGGCGTCATGAGCGAATAAGAAGAAGAAGAAGCAGGCTGCCGGGTGCGAGACCGCGACATTGCCACCTAACTGACTCGCGTGTGCTTTCGACGACGAGATACGATGCATGATGATGGCATACACAAACACACAGACACTCCATAGTTCTCCCGATCCACGACAAAGCGCGCGCGTCACCTACATGCGTCATCCTCCTTCTCAGCATCCATCCATCCAACTGCTTCAACCACTATATATACCACGATGTAGGTGTACACCACACCACACTGGCCAACCACCACGACACGACACGACGAGCAGAGCACCAACAGCAGCAGCAGCAGCGGACAGCAGTGCAGTGCTGGTGGCAACAACAACAACACCATCAGCCGACAACAGCCGACAGCAGAGAGCGCAGTTCGCCAGCGCGCGAAAGCGATGGGTCGCGGCGGTGGCGAGTAGAGGAACCGCACGAGCACAACACCCGAAACGAAGAAGCATGCGGCCGAGCGCCTCGAGGTACGTCCGCCGCCGCTGCTGCATCCTGGCGACTGTGTTCGCGCGTCCAACGCAGTTGCTGCTTCGCAGCAAGCCGTCTCCAAAACGGTCGCTCTCGTGCGCCGGACTGGACGACTTCGACGACATCCTGCGTGGCATGGACAGTTCTTCTCAGCATCAGCAGCAGCACCAGCAGCACCAACAGCATGCAGACGTTGGACTGAACCAACAGCACGAGCAGCCGCACTACCAGCGCAAGCGGCTCAACAGCGCCGGAAGCCTCCAGAGCAGCAGCATGTCCGCCTTTGCGGCGACGCCGCCAGCACCGGGAGTAACGCCTTTTCAAGTGACGCCTTTCAACGCTCCGCCTCGCCGCCGCTCCGAGTTCGTTGGTCGAGATCACCCGACAGGTTGGGTTGGCCTGTGACGGCGCTGCTTGGTGGTGGACGCCTCGAGCGACTGACACTTGCCGCCCCTGCGCTCTTCTGACTCTTGTATCCAGCAGCACCCGTTGCGTTCCGTCGAATGAGTTTCGATGCTCGCAACAGCAGCAGCACCAACAACACGCAGAACGTCGAGTACTTCGACCCGGAGAACATCAGCATCGACATCCCCAGCGCAGGCGTCCGGTTCGAGCCTTATCGAGCAGTGTCCTGGCATGGTGCGTCGCCTCGCGAAGCCGCTCTCGTGCGAGCGTTCGGCTCCTCCGCGATGCAGCTGCACAGCAACAACAGCAACGACAACAACAACAACACCGAAGAAGTCATCAAAGGCTGCGACGGAGAAGCGAGCTCGAACGATTTTGACCATGACAAGGTGGCGCGCAGAGGGGGTGGTGGAGGGGGCACCTACACCGACCCCATCGAACAGCGGTTGCTCCCGAGTGCTACTGTTCTCGCGCACCCTCCTGGACGGCACCACCTTCCGCTTCAACTTCAGCAAGACGGGCATCCGCCTCCGCAGCCTCCTCCTTTGATCCAGCCGTTCGCGACGAGGTCACACTTCTTCCGCCAAGACATGAACAGCAGCAGCGGCTACTTGGACTACTCGGATAACAACCAACAGCACCAACACCACCTCCACCACCGCCAGCTCCACCACCGACACAATAACCAACACCACCACCAACACCAACACCACCATGAGCCGCACCCTGTCAGTCAACTCGTTGCACCAGAGTACGAAGAGAAGCCTCTTGCATACGTGAGTGTCGACGCAGCGCCGAGCCTGCCGGAGTCTCCGCCGTCACTTCTCGAGTCGAGCAACAACCAGGAAGAGCGGACCACCCCAACTGCAGGAGGAGGAACAAAATCGGATGTAGCTGTGTCGCCGACTCCTGTCAAATGGCTCCGCGACGAAGACGAGCGTCTGCGAGCAGCCGTGGCGCGCTTTGGTGGCAAGAGCTGGAAGCAGATCGCCGAATCTCTTGGCAACGGTCGTACCGACGTGCAGTGTCTGCACCGGTGGAACAAGGTGCTCAAGCCCGGTCTGATCAAGGGTCCGTGGACGCCCGACGAAGACAGCATTCTGCTCGGGCTCATCGCGCAGCACGGCGTGGGCAAGATCCGCTGGTGCGACATCGCGTCGCATCTGCCCGGCCGCATCGGCAAGCAATGCCGTGAGCGCTGGTGCAACCACCTCGACGCGAACATTCGCAAGGGGCAGTGGACGCCGGAGGAGGACGAGACGGTCTTCCGCTGCCAGCAGACGCTCGGTAACAAGTGGAGCGAGATCGCAAAGCTCCTGCCTGGACGCACCGAGAACGCCGTCAAGAACCGCTACAACTCTGCTGCTCGCCGCAAGTGGCTCGCAAAGCAAGCTGCCAAGGAGCAGCAGCAGCAACAACAACACCAACAGCAGCAACAGCAGGAACAACACGAGGACTCGTTCATCCGATGCTCCGGGTTTGAGCCATCGTCGCTTCTCTCGAAGCCGCATCCGTTTCCTCTCACGACCCCGCGCCAGAACATCGCGTCTTCTCTCTCGGTATCAGCAACGGCAACAGTAGTGGAGCGCACGACGCTGGGCTCGCACACTTCTCCTCCGTCGTCATCTTCGATGTCGTCGTTGATGCAACTGCTGCCGGGTGTCTCGCTAGCGTCAGCGCCAATCATGCCGCTCGCCGGCGCACCAGCGCCGCAACCAGTCGGAGTTCCTTCCTTCTCCTTTCCCAGCGCTGTCTCGACCCGCGGATACAGCTTCGGGACGTCCGAGTCGGCCCCGATGAGCCAGCAGCGATTCCAGTCTGCTGCCGCGATCCAGCAGCAAGTGGCACCGCTGCCTCGCTTCCAGCTCCTATCGAGTTCGAGTTCGCCAATGCTGGCACCACCGATGGAGGTGGCAGCAGCAGCAACAGAGTTCAGCACCACCGCCCCAAGTCAGCCGCCGCCACCGCCTCCACCGTTCTCGTCGTTCGCGAACGAACCATCCCCTGGCGACAGCGACGACGAGGGAAGCAGCAGTGGAGATCGCCGTGCATCGTCGTCGTCGCCGGACCACAAGATGCAGATTGAAGAAGAGGAAGACACGACTGCGATGGACGACCACATGAGCCGGTTCCTCGACAGCGTCACGCTCGAGCTCGAGGACGAGATCATGGAGTGAGTTGCCAGCCCGCGCACCAACCATTCGTCAGCAGCAGAACCGCGAACCCCATCGCTCCGTTGCGTAACGAAATGCATCGATTCGCTTTCCCCTGTGCCTGCGCTGGATGAGAGCGCGCTATGCGGATGCTACTGACAGCTGCGTCGCTGCCTCTTCGTCCGGCTCCGCTTGCTCGCTCGTGCACTGCAGCGAGATGCTGTGGATCACGTTCAGTCGCTTGTCCGCGCCGTCCTGTCCGCCAAAGAAGAGCACGTTGTCGCTCGCGTCCACCACGGCGCGGTGGCCAACGCGTCCCGGTAGAGCGAGCTGCTGGTCGCCGCCGCCGTCCTTCACGATCGCGACGGGCTCCCACTCCCACGTGTCCGTGTTCAGCAAGAAGCCGTCGCTGAACACCTTCGTGGATGCGGCGGCCGCCCCGTCCTCGCTCTGCGGATCCCAGCCGCCAACGATCAGGATCTTGCAGTCGTCCACGAGCGTCGCCGAGTGGCCCGTGCGCGCCTGTGGCGGCGTCCCCACGACGCACGGGTGGAACCACGTCCATGTATCGCCCGCGCCGCCGGCCTTCTTCTGCAGCACGTGCACCGAGTTGAAGCTCTTCTTCGCGTCGTTGCCGCCGAAGATGACCACACGATCGCGCACTGCCACCGCGCTGTGGTACGTCCGCGCGCTCGGCGGCTTGCCCTCGATCTTGACGGCCTTCCAGTGCCACGTGTCGCTGTCCAGCACGTGCACCGTGCTCTGACGGTTGCGTCCGCGGCTGCCGCCGAACACCACGACGTCGTCGCCCACCACCGTGCACGTGTGGCCGCTGCGCGCTGACGGCGTCGTGCCGCTCACCGCCGGCGGGTACCACAGGAAGCACTCCGTGTCGAGCACCATGATGTCCGACAGCACGTCGATCTGCCCGCCGCCCATGAAGCGCTCGCCGCCGAACACGAGCAGTAGGTGCTTCGACTCGAGGTACACCGCGTCGTGCCACGCGCGCGGGATGCTCTCGCAGTTGAGCGGCTTGGACCACTCGTGAGTCTTGAGATCGAACACGTGCACGTCGCCGAGCGTGGCCTCGTCGTCATCTGCGCCGCCGTACACGACCACGCGATCGCCCGAGATCTTGGTGGCGGAGTCGCCCCAGTGGCCGACAGGGACGATGCCTTGCGCCGCCACTTCTGTCCACCGCGCGCTCACTGTAGCAGCAACCATACGCGCCAAGCAAGAGAGCTAAGAGTTAGCTCACCAGCCGTCATCCTTGCCGGTCATGACGCACACCCGACCTGGCGGTTTGCCTGCACCGCTTGTTGCTGTTGCTGGCGCTTTTGCAGCGCCTGGTGCCACGAGAGCACCGGGAGATCCGTCGCTCGCGACTGTGGTGGACGCCTTGGGCGGGCGGCCGCGCTTCTTCTGCGACTTCGGCGTCGCCTTTCGTCCCGCTGCCGACTTGCTCGCGTCGGGCGAGAACAGCGTCGTCTGGACAGTGGGCGCTGCCTTCTTCGGTCCCGACGCCTTGCTTGACGGCGTAGCGGCGCGTGACGGTGGCTTGGGCTTCGACGCGGAGTTCACCGAGCGGCCGCTCTCCCGCTCCGAGATCGACGCGCCAGAGGACGACACGATCGAGTCGCCGTCCTCGGTCTTCGCAGTGACCGAGCTGCTCTGCGACACCGTCTTGAGCTGCGCGAGCAGCATGGACTGCTCGACGTCGTTGAGGAAGTTCGGCCGCAGTCGCTTTGTCAGCAGGTCGGACGCGCTGCTGTCCGAGTCGCCCGCTTCGTCATCGTCGTCCTCGAAGCCGTTCGACGCCAGTGGGCGCTTCTTCGTCGCTACCGGGGCAGCGGCAGCTGGTGCTGCGCGAACAAAAGCAGCACGATGATTAGCGTTGAGCTCACGCCGCTGCCGACTACTGGTACACTATACGCACCGCTCTTGTTAAGCACGACGTTGCCCGTGAAGTTGGCGCACTGGATCGTCAGCGCGCCGTCCTTGAAGGCGAATTGGATGCCCGCGAGGCTCGCGGGGATGTCCACCTCCACGCCTGCGCGCACTGCCAGTCAGCTCTCTGCTGCATATTACTGCTACTGCTACTGCTGCTGGGACTACCGAGACGCACCTTCGAACAACAGCAGCGGCATCTCGGTCGCCTCGCTTGCCCTGCCTGCCTCGGTTGTCGTGATGGCCGCGCAAATGGGGTTTTGAACAGCGAACCGAGTCTGACAGTTTTGATCGCGGTATACTTTATTCCAGTGTAACATTTTGGCGGGAACGATCACTTTCGAGAGGGGAAGAACCAGACTCACTCATGAGCATCAACGTAGAGCTGCTGGACGACGCGGCGCCGTTCTTGGTGTCGCCCTACGAGAGCTTCTTCTTCTTGCTGCCGCGCGTGAAGCTCACGGTGGAAAGCGGCAAGTGCGTTTCCTGCAGTGTGTGTGTGTGTGTTTATTGCAGGATGTGCGCTGTACGAGCAGAGAGAGAGAGAGAGAGAGAGCGACGCAACGCAAGAGCTCAAAAGTCTCACGACCTGCCACTGCTACTTGCTGTGTGTGCGCGCTGCTGCTCTTGCGTGTGTACGCAGCGGATACCCTGGTCAGGGCGGCTGCTTCTACGGTCATGAAGGCCGCTGCTTCGTCTCACAGTACCGCGTCGTGTACGTGTCGGACACGCCCGGATACACCGCCTACCGATCCTTCTCGCTGCCGTTCTACTGCATCCGCGACTGGGGCTTCCACGTGAGCCTCTTCGGTGCGTCTCAGTGCGCTGATCTCTGCGGACGGGAAGCTGCATGTGCCCGATCGGTTGATTGGCGGTATGATACATAGTTGCACTCACAGCTGCGGTGTTCTGTGTGCTTTGTGTGTGTGTATGTGTGTGTGTGGAGCAGGCGCGAAAGCGTGGCGCGGACACGTGAACCCGGTGCCCGGCGGCGGGCTCGTCGGCATCGGCTCCTTCGCGCTCGACTTTCTGGTACGTGACGCTCTTGGTGCTCAATGTGCTTCGGTTCGTGTGGCGATCCTCCCGCCTCACTCGCTCACGACCTCTGATAATCTGTTAGGGCGTGGGCTTTGAGGAGTTCCGCAGCCACGTCCTGCCGCTGCTCGAGAGCTCTCGCAGCGTGCACGAGCAGTTCATGCAGCGCAGCCAGCCGTCCGTGCTCATGGTGCCGGCGAAGATCTTCGACCCGAACGAGCGCGAGCAGCGCGTCGCGTACTACGCGCCCGAGGACCCCATGACGCTCTTCGTGCCGGCCGCCAAGCCGAAGGCTTCGTCGTCCTCCTCATCGTCGTCTTCATCATAAGCAAGTGCATATGCAGTGTGCATCGTTGCGCTCTTGGCACCTCGGTGCATCCGCTGCGAGCGAGTCCTTCTTATCGAAGATTCTGGAACTTCCACTGCTTTCAGATTTCCGCGATCTGAAAGCCACCATTTCCTAAATCGCCATCTGCACGAGAAGAGCTCCCTAGCACGACGACGGTAATGAGCGCGTTCACGGGCGGCGACGCGCTGCCGTTCCACCGCCACTCGGACGTGCTGAGCGCGCGCGCGGAGGACGCCGAGAGCCTCGCGCGGCTCGTCGAAGAGCTCAAGCGCCGCGGGAACGCCGCATTCACGCAAAAGTCGTTCGCGGAGGCGGAGGCGCTCTACTCTAAGGCGCTCGAGATCAACGGCGCCGACCCGCTGCAGAACCAGCACGTGTTCTTCGCCAACCGCTCGGCCACGCGCGCCGCCATGGGGAAGGCGCAGCTCGCGCTCGAAGACGCCGACGCCTGCGTGCGCCTGCAGCCGGCGTACGCCAAGGGCCACTTCCGCAAGGCGCAGGCGCTGCAGAAGCTCGCGCGCTTCCGCGACGCGCTCGCCGCGCTCAAGGACGCGCAGGCGCTCGAGCCGGCCAACAAGTCGGTCAACGCGCTCTTCGCGCAGATCGAGGAGCTCGCGAAGAATCAGAAGGCGGCGCCCGCGGCGGCTCCGGCAGCGGCGCCAGCGTCCCCGAAGAAGGTCACGCGCGTCGAGGTCGTCAAGGAGACGACGACGACGACAGCAGCGGCGACTGCAAGCAGTAAGGAGACGGTGGAGGACGACGAGGAGATTGTGGGCGCCGTGCGCGGCTACAAGAAGCTCGCGGACGGGCGCGTGACCACGTTCTTCAACAACGAGCTGAGCGAGGAGGCGAAGCAGCTGATCGGCGACATCGCGCCCAAGAAGGTGTCGGACGCGCACGCCGTGCAGATCAAGAGCGTGGACGGCGGCTCGGCGTGGAACGCCGGCAACACGTTCGAGGAGCGCGACATGACGGCGTGGGCCAAGAGCAAGCTGGAGTCGCTCTTCGCGGGCGTGGCGGTGTCGCTGCCGGAGGGCGTCGTGTCGGCCGGCGCCGTGCGCGACCTCACGGGCGACGCGTCGATCGCGGTGGTGCGCGGCGCCAAGCGCTACATCTTCGACTTTGCGTTCACGCTCGAGTGCGCGCTGGTGCTGGCGGATGGCGAGCGCGTAGCGGGCGAGCTCAAGTTCCTGGACGTGAGCTCGGACTCGGGCGGCGAGAGCGACGCGGACGCAGTGGTGCCGAGCCGCTACCAGTCGGCGGCGGGCAAGGCGCTGCACGCGGCGCTGGCGGCGGCGGCGTCTCCGTTCCGCGCGGCGCTGCAGGAGCGGCTAGACGCGTTCGTCATCGAGTACCATGCGTTTTAACGAGGGATCGGTGCTCCCTTTTTAAAGCTGCTGTGGCTAGAAGGATGAACTCGGAGATCCTCTTTAAATACACTATAGAACCGGTATCGAATCCATTCGAATAGAGCGCCCTGTCGAGCTGGTTGGATGTCACGCATCTCACTCTGCCAGTTTGCCAGCACCAGCGTCGCGGTGGTCGCCGTCGTCGCGCTCTCGCCGTCTTCCTGCTACAAGACACCTCCTCCTCCTCTCTCTCTCTATAGAAGCGGTAGCAGCCATGGCGCAGACGGCGACCGACGAGGCCGCGGGGCAGACGCTCGTGGCGCTCGGCGGCATGCAGAACATGGCGTGGGCCGCCGACACGTCCAAGTTCGGTTACAAGATGCTCGTGAAGATGGGCTGGGCGGCCGGCAAGGGTGTGGGCAAGGAGCTGCAGGGCCAGGCGGCGCACGTGAAAATCGCGCGCCGCTCCGAGAACCTCGGCGTCGGCTGCAGCCTCAAACAGGCGGAGGTGCAGGGCTGGTCGGCCACTGCCTCGAGCTTCGCGGACGTGCTCAAGACGCTCAACAAGAAGTACGGCGGTGCGTCCCGTCCCGTCCCGCCCTTGTTCTTACGCTGATACTGCTGCGGCTGCCTGGGAGGCTGACGTGTGGCTTGTGTGTATGAACCGACAGACAAGAGCAGCGATGACGACGACGACGACGCCGACAGCAGCGATGGCGACAGCGACAGGAAGCGCAAGAAGCAGCTCAAGAAGGCCAAGAAGGCGGCCAAGAAAGCCAAGAAGGCCAAGAAGGCGGAGAAGAAGGCGAGCGCCGCCGCCGCCCCCAAGGTCTCGCGCCGTATCGTATACCACAAGCGCCTGCGCAACAAGAACGCCAAGGGCTACGCGGCGGAAGACATGGCGGGCATCCTGGGCCAGGCCGCAGCCACCGCGCAGCAGCAGTAGCACCCACTTCGTATTTAGAGAAGCGCCGTCGCCACGTATACATACAAGAGCGCTCGGGCATGCGTGCGCGTCACGAGCGAGCGTCGTACTATTTACTCAGTGCCCCGCCGCCGCCTGCTCCTCCATGGACGACGATGACGACGCGGTTCCTCCTCTATGATTCTCTCGTCCAACGCTATGCATCTACCTACTCGGTCAGCTCTCTCACTCTCTCTTGCGGCTAGTCGAACCACCGCTCGCGCGCCTCCGCAGCATCCTCACCCTTCGCCAGCGACTTCTCCCCGAAGATCTCGCGCTTGTAGTTGCGCACGAGTGCGTCGAACGACTCCTCCGCCGCCAGCTCCGCCGCCTGCTTGCGCTCCTTACGCGACGGCGCCGCCTTCTGCTTCTTCGCCTTCTTCGTCTTGGCAGCCGAGGAGACGCTGCCCGCCGGCAGTGTCGCGGCCACGCTCTCGACGGCGTCGTCGCGCTTCCGCTTGCCGCTCGGCTTCTTGCTGCTCACGACCACCTCCTCCTTCGTCTTCTTCGGCTTCTTCGTCTCACCTCCGTCCGCCTCCTGCTCCTCGCTCTTCGTGAGCGCGCGCGCCTTCTTCGCCTCGCGCTGGCGCTGACCGCGCGACTTCTTCTCGCCCTTGGCGCCGTCGAGCCCCTGCGCCTCGCGCAGCGCGCGCTCCTCCTCGCGGCGCTTCTCGGCGTCCTGCTGCCGCTTCTCGCGCAGCTTGAGTTTCCCGTGGTTCTCGAGCGCGAACTCGACGATGAGCCGCGAGCGCTCGCTCTCGCCGAGCGCCGCGCCCTTCTTGTCCGTCTTGGCGCCGGCCGCCAGATGCGCGAACGCCGGGTTGTTGTTCAGCTTGCGCAGCGCCGCGAGCGCGTGCACGTGCTCTGCGAACTCGACGAAGCCGTAGCCGCGCGACCGTGCCTCCTTGCCCGTGGCCTTGGCCGTCTCCGTGTCGCGCACGACCTTGGCCATCTTGACCTTGACGGGCGCCGCGTCGCTCTTGGGCAGCAACTCCAGCTTCACCTCGGCCCGGTCCACGTTCTTCTCGCGCATGCCCGCGAGCGCGCCGTCGCGGAAGACCTCCTTGAGCTTCTTGTCGTCCACCGCCGCGCCGAGGTTGCGCACCGAGAGACGCAGCGGCGACACGAAGTACATCGGGTTCTTGAGCTTCTCCTTCTTCTCGCGGATCGCGCGCCGGCGCTTCTCGATGTCGAGCTTGGGCAGGTTGAGCTCCTCGTCCGAAAGCTTGTTGACGTTGATCGTGCCCTCGTACGCCAGGTACATGTTGCGCTTGTCCTTCTTCTTGCGCTCGTTGCTGTTCTCCGTCGCGAGCCGCTCCGCGTCCGCCTTGGCCACGGCGCGCGTGAGCGACAGCATGCGGCCGTCCAGCACGAGCGCGTCGCCGTCCGCGAGCGCCGAGAGCGTGAACTGGTTCTCCTTCTTGCCCTTCTTGCTCTTCTTACGCTCCTCGCGCTCTGCCGCGAACTGCCCGCGCGCCAGCACGCTGTCTGCGACCGCCGGGTCCTTGAAGCGCACGAAGCCGACGCCCTTCGAGAGCCCCGAGCCGTGGTCGAACACCACGCGTGCGTACTCGACCGCGCCGAACGTCGCGAAGAACGCCTTGAGCCCCTCCTCCGTCGTCTGAAACGACAGGTTGCGGATGAAGATCGTGCGGTAGCGCTGCGCATCCGTGTCCGCCTTCGGCTCGGCCGAGCCCTCGTCCTCCTCGTCGTCATCACTCTCTCCCTCGTCGTCGTCGTCCTCCTCCTCGTCATCCGTGGCTTCGTCGCCCGACGCCATCTCGAGTTCGTTGTCGTGGCCCTCGCCGCCGTCCTCGCCGTCGTCCTCGTCATCGTCTGGGTTCACCTCCATGCTCTTCATCGTCTTCTGCTGCTCGACGTACTTGGACTTGGCGAGCGCAAAGTCCACGATCATCTCGCGCCCGCGCACCTTGACGCCGTTGAGCGCCTCCACCGCCGCGCGCGCGTCCGCGACGTCGCGGAACTGCACGAAGCCGAAGCCGCGGCTGCGGCCGAGCGCGTCCGGCACCGCGTTGGCCGGGTCCTCCACCGGCATGCGCACCACGCGCGCCTCGAAGAGTGGCCCGTGCACCGCGAACGCCTTCTCGAGGTCGCCGTCGGTCGTGTCGAAGTGCAGGTTGCGCACGATGAGCCGCAGGCCCTCGTTCTCCTTCGCGCCGCTCTCCGACATGCGCTTGACCTTGAGCATCGCGCCCTTGAAGATGTGGTGGTCCAGCTTCGTGACGGCGCTCAGCGCGTCCGCGAGCTTCTCAAACTCGACGACCGCGAACTTCTTGCCGGTCTTCTCCTCCGTCTTGAGCTCCACCTTGGCGGCCTTGCCGATCTTCTTGACCTTCTTCGCGATGTGCTTCTGCGTCACGTCCGCGCCGAGTCCGTACATCACAATCGTCTTGTCCTCCGGCCGCGCCGCATCGTTCTTGCGCTGCTCCACCTGCCGCAGGAACTCGCGGTGCATGCGGCGCCGCGCGTTGCGCTCGCTCTGCACGTGGCCGTCCGGCCCGATCTTGGGCTCCGCGGCGGCAAAGTTCGGACCGTCGCCCACGGTCGCTGGCTGCTGCTTCTGTGACTTGGCGGCGACCTCCTTCGCCGGCTTCTGCTGCTGCTGCTGCTTCGGTGCTTTGTGCTGCTCAGAAGCGACCGCAGGCGCTTCTTCTCGCGCCTCTGCCTGCTGCTCCTTCTTGTGCTTCTTCTTCTCCTTCTTCGCCTTCTTCGGCGCTTCCTCCTCCTGCTCCTGCTCCTGCTCCTGCTCCTGCTGCTCAACCACCGGCGCGACGTGCTCTTCAGCCGCTGCCTTCTTCTCCTTCTTGTGCTTCTTCTCCTCTGTAGGCGCAGCCGCCGCCTCGAGCGGGATGAAGTCTTCGGCTCCAGCCGTCTTCGCCGGTGCTGGAGCCTGCTGCTGGTGGTGCTGCTTGTTCTTGGCGCCCTTCTCACGCGCGATCTCTGCCACCAAACACGCATACATCGCATACACCAGCCACCGTCAGCTCCTCTCTCTCTCGTTTTACGCTCAGATCCGCTGGCAACGCACCGAGACGCATGCGGCGGCCCTGGAACTCATGGTTGTGAAGCTTCTCCACCGCGTACTGCGCGTCGCTCTCGATGGCGCTGCTCACATACAAAATGCCACGCGTAAGTTCCTTTTCCACCAACACCATCAGCAGCAGCAGCAGCCGTAAGAGCGCATGGCACGCACAAGCGCACGAAGGCGAAGCCGCGCGAGAGCATGTCGCTCTTGCGCTTGCCCTTGTCCTTGATGACGTCAACTTTCTTCACGGGGCCGACGTCGCCGAAGAGCTGCTCGAGCTCCTCCTGCGTGACGCCGTACGGCAGGTTGCGCACGAACACGGACGCCATCGTAGATGTAGCGTGTGCAGCTTGTCAACGGCAGCTTAGTGACGACTGGTGGCTGGATAATTGGTGGTGGGTTCTGTGGAAATGCATTATGGGTTCTGCGAAAATGGATAACTGGTGGACTTGGGAACTGATCGCAGCTCCTGGCGGAGGATCGATCATCGTTGCTTGCTGGGAGCGAGAGGCCGCTGGCTCGAGACAGCGAGGAGCAGCGCTCTAGCAGAGTAGGCGGATGAGTGGCGTCGCCATGACCTGCTGAGAGCTCCCAAGGGCATGAGCGACAAACTTTAGGAAACGCGAGCACAAGAAGAAAGCACACAAACGCCAAGCAGCAACGGAATCATCAGAACACTCGACAGCATCCGGGCGATCGATCTCACTCGAGTCGTCCGGTTAGGCTCTTCGGTTCCGAGATGGGAGAGAACTGAAGTCGCGGCATGGCTCTGACCGCCACAAGCTCGGCGGTGACAACGAGAAAGGTTGCAGATACGGCCAGGGTGTTGGCATCCGAGCACGGCAACCTACATCGACCAGATCTGTCGACATCGACTACAGTGCTCAAGGAACAACGGATGCCGTGATCATCGCGGTCAAGTACACCCGAAGCGGCGAGCAGGTCCGGCGACGGCTGATCTCGGCCAACCGCTTCACAGCAGAGGATGTTGTGGATCTGTGTCGACGGTGCCAATGAGGAATGAGAGGAGCCATGGCATCCCACATGAGACTCGGAACATCTCTGCCTCACTGAAGCAACCTCAGGACTCACTTCATCAGCTGAGAGCGATCAACAGCAGTACAACACACTCTGCTGCGGCAGCAACAACTCACTTGTGACACCCAACACCGACAACTCCGAGTAAGACAATGCCGCGGATCTTCGACCTACCTCTGAACTGTGGGCTCTGCACCAAACTGCGTGCCGCTGGCGGCCACCTCAAGTGGTCGCAGCAACAACCTGCGTGTACGGCAGGATGTCGCTGCGGCCAGCACTTCCAGCACTTTGGAATCGCTCTCGTTGGGTCCGCACAACCAGCGACAGGTCAGGACCAAGTCCAGCAGCAGCAGCATGCAACGCGGAAGTTGCGCTCCTGGAACTGGCGGACCCGGACTCGAATACCAGGATGCACAGCTCAACGTGGCGGGGATCGCAGCATCCACTGAAGCCTCATAGCGGGCCAGGAAACGAGACTGAGTGGCGAGGACCACGCTCTCGGACTCGCGGCGCCCTTGTCCCGGTTCCTTGTCGTGCATGGCATTCAGCGACGCAGGATAGCCTCGCCGCCTGGATCTCGAACGCTCGCAAACTGGATGCGAACACTGGACGACATCTTCCACGATGCGTCCACGCGATCTCGTTCCTGACATACATCTTGACGAGCATCCGAGTCCAGCAGCTTGAGAACGACCGCGTCGTCGCAGTACAGCGGTCATCCGAAAGCGAAGGTAGCAGCAGCATCAGCATAGCGTCCTCCATCGACTCGATGTACTCTGTGAGACCAGGCGTGGACTTCGTCTCGACCAGAGGCTCGCTCCTGGTCGATCAATCTTCACGGTCTCTCTTGACGTGCTTCCGGTTCAGCGCATCAAAGGTGCGCAAGTCGAAGCAAGACGACAGCAAGTGGGAGATCGCGTCAATGTCACATCCATTCCAGAGGTCCTTCGTGGTCCTCCTACCCAGCCTCTCTCTCTCTCTCTCTCACTCTCGTCTACAGCTTGGTCTTGTAGAAGACGACCTTACCGTCGTCCTCGACGTACTTGCAGTGGTTGTACGAGCGCCAGAGCGCCTTGAGGATCGGTGTCTCGTCCTTGAGGTAGAAGCGCCCGAGCAGCGGCTTGAGCGCCTCCGTGGCCTCCTCCGCGTGGTAGAACGGCATCTTGGAGAAGATGTGGTGCGTCACGTGCGTGTCCACGATGCGGTGCAGCACGCCGTCGAGGTACTTGCCGAACGACCGGTCGACCGTGCAGAGCGCGCCGCGCAGCCAGCTCCACTCGCCCTCGCGGAAGTGCGGCACGAACGTGTCCGTGTGCTGCAGGTACGTGATGAGCACGAGGTAGGCGTTGACGACGAAGTACGGCACGAAGTAGAACTGGACCATCGGCACGAAGCCGAACGTGTACACAAGCGCGCTGAGCACGCCGAGCATGAGCACGAAGAAGATGTCGCTGAGCACGATCATCCAGCGCTCGCGGTCGTTGTACATGGCGGCGTACGGGTTGAAGTGCGAGCGCGGCTTGCCGGCGTACTTGGACGGCCCTGTGGCGTTGAAGAAGAGGTAGCCGGGCATCCAGCCGACCGCGAGCATCGCGACGATCTTGTAGAGGTTGTAGAGCGGCGCGTCCTCGACGTTCTCCTTCCACGACGCGGCGTACACGGAGCGCGTGACGGGCACGAAGACCTCGTCGTTCTCGCAGCTGCCGGTGTTGGAGTGGTGCTTGCGGTGCGAGATGCGCCAGCTGTGGTACGGCACGAGCAGCGCCGAGTGGAGCACGAGGCCGATGATGTTGTTCACGGTCTCGGACGCGCAGTACGCCTGGTGGCCGCACTCGTGCGCGATGACCCAGATGCCCGTGAGGTACGAGCCCTGGAAGAACCAGTAGAGCGGCCAGAGCACGAAGCGCGCGGCCGCCGGCGCCGCGTCGATGAACGAGGCGGCGTAGAAGAGCGCGGCGCAGATCGCGGCGTTCTTCACGAGGTGGAACGACGAGCGCAGGAAGCTGCGCTCGAAGCAGTGCGGTGGCACGGCGGCGCGCAGGTCCTTGATGGAGAACTGCGGCAGCTCGAGCGGCAGCGGCGCCGGCGCGCCCTCCACGTGCGTGAAGCCGGCGGCGGCGAGCGCGCGCTGCGGGTCGGCGGTGCCGGCAGCAGCGGCGGCGGCCGGCGTCGGCGTCGTCTTTTCGGCGGCGTCGGGCTTGAGGATCGCCATGGCGCTGGTTGCTGCTGGTCGCCGACTGTGAGCGAAAGCGCGAATGAGCAACTGGCAGCGGCGCGGGAGCGAGCGCGAGCGCTTTCACGTGCGGCTCTGGCGTGAGGAATATACAAAGCGTGAGTATTGGATCAGCGGCGGCGCCTCAAAGCATCTCGATGGCTCGCATGGCGGTGGCGGTGGTGGTGGTGGTGCGAGCGAGCACTCCATCATCGTCAGTCGGCGCTTGCGGGTGATGTCACGGTGACATCAGAGCCGCAGCGTTTGAGGATCCGAGCGAGCGGGTGAGTGGACCCTGAGCAGTGTTCAAGCGAAGATGACCTCCGTCGAGGTGTTAGAAATGTGAAACGCCCTCTTGTATCGGCAACAGAGGTTTTGAAGTGATATACAGAGGTCATCGAATTAATACAGAATACCTCATACAATGAAGATTCCGGGGTTTGAACCTGTGCAACTGGCGCTTTCCCTCTTTATCCACGTAAAAAACTTTCTATTCTTGCAATGAATCGGAAATCTCGTGTGGTCCACTGCGTGGCGGTTCACTGGCGGTCCGGACCGGTCCGGTCGATCAATAAGTACGAATCGCGTTAAAGTACGTCCCTTCAAAGTACGAAGAAAAATGGTTGGTCTTGGGCTGGACGCTTCTCGCAGGCGCCGCGCCATGACGCCATGGCGTGCAGTTCGATTCTTTAAGGCTTTCTGAAGCAGATCATGTCGTCGACCGGTATCGCCGTGGGCCTCAACAAGGGCTTCCCTGTCACCAAGAAGCAGGTGGCGCCGCGCCCGGCCTCCCGCAAGGGCGTACGTACAGCTCCCTCTTTCTTTCTTCTGCACCAGCGGCAGCGACGGACGCACGGCGGCAGCGAGCGAGCGGAGGCGGGCGACTCGAGTGGGATGGATGGGTGGATGGCGATACGCAGCAACAGTCGCAGCAGCAACAGCAGCGGACGAGCGAGAAACGCAGAAGCGGACAGCAACAGCGAGCGAGCGAGCCGCGTCAGCAGCAACAGGCGACGACTGCTCGCCACAGCAACAGCGCAGCCATTCAACTCGGAATGCGGCGCACCACCGAGGATACTCGACGCCCGCAGCAGCAACAGCAACAGCAGCAACAGTCAGAGAACAGCACCCGAGCAGCCTCTAAGCGCCACCATCCCACTCGCTCCCAGCCTCTCGCCCGCCAGCCGACGCCGCTGTAATGCTGCGGCGAGTGGAGCCATGTTCTTACTCCAGTGTGCTGACTCGAACGCTCTCTCTTGTATATGAATGCGACGACAGCGCGCCGGCAAGAAGACCAAGCTCGTGCGCAACGTCGTGCGTGAGGTCGTCGGCCTGATGCCGTACGAGAAGCGCATCCTTGATATGATCAAGAGCGGCGGCTCGTCGGCTGAGAAGCGCATCTACAAGTTCTCCAAGAAGAGAGTATGTCATCGTCGTCGGCCGTCCGCTGTTTGTCCTAGTGGCTGTCGCGTATCCCGTCGTGAGTGCTAACACCACCTCTTGCTGATCCTGCAGCTCGGAACGCACCGTCGCGCTCTCCAGAAGCGTGAGGAGATGAAGGGCTACTACGCCGCGCTCCGTGCCAAGCAGGCTGGTGCCGTCTAAGTGCTCCCGCTGCTGCTGATCGACCAGCCGCAGGAGTTCTTCAGGTCCAAGGTCGCAGAGGCGCTGCCACGCGCCGCCGCGGCTCGCGCGTCTTGGCGCGCAGCTGCGCGGCGATGGATCGGCGCCTCGTCGCCGCGAGCGCCTCTGTCTTCTTCATTATTCGAATAAAGGATCGCCGACCACATGCTTCACGCCCCCCTCCACTCCACTCACTCGAGTTCTCTCTGTGTGTCTTGACGTCTCTCATGCTGCATGTTGAGTGGTTGGCAAAGTGGCACTGTCGCCGTGTTCTCCGCAGGTCTGTGTCTCAAGAGCTCTCGAGCACCTGAGTGGTGTGCACGTCGTGCACTTCGCAATTTCAGCAGTAGTTTGTCCATTGAGTCGACGAGTGATTCACTTCAGACGTCGCGAAGTGTACCTTTGCGTATTATTAGCGACTGTTCGCGTCCCTTCGCGTTCCCCACTCTTCGTCTCTTCCTCCTACACTCGACGACGTCGACGCGAACGAGCCTGCTGCTCCTTCCGAGTGCCATGGGCAGCGAGGCGGGCGATCAGACGCGCCCGGCGCTCGCAAAGGCCATGGCGACGGCGTTCGGGGCGCAAGTGGCGCCGAGAACGCAAGCGATTCTCTCATCCGAGACAACGACACTAGCTCCAAGAACCGCCACCATCACTACCAGCGGAGACGCAAGTCCGGCGGAAAACAGGCGCTGGCCGCTGCCTGTGAGCCGAATCCTTCAGCGAGGCTCGCTCGCCCCCACGGTCGACGTCAAGAGCGACGAGATGCGCGACGCCAACCTGGCGATCGAGGGAGATGATGACGACGAATACAGCGGCGAAGGCGCCACGACGATGGGCGAGCGCTCCGGCTGCAGCAGTCCGCAGCAGGATGCGACCATCGAGCTGGCGATGACGCTGCTGCGCAAGCTGCAGCAGGACGCCGGCGACTCGAGTGACGCGGTTGCGCCAGCGCTCTCGACGACTGCACAGACGGTCGCTGTCACGAAGGAGCAGGTGGACCAGATCCTCGCCGGCTTCGCCAAAGCGCTCGAGAGCAGCGCATCGTCGGAAGAGCGAGGGGTGCGTTCGTGTGCGCGCTTTGGATGTACGCGCGTTGGGAACCAGTAGGTGGCCTGACGAACTCGTGCTGTATCTCCCAGATCGAAGACGAGATGCAGCGGCTGTTCCTGTCGCACGCCAACGTGTTCGACGAGAGCATGCAGAGCTTCTTCATCCAGAACTTCATCCACGAAGCCGAGTGCGCCAAGACGTTCCGCGCGGCCATGAGACGCACGAGTCTCGTGCGGCGCTGCCTGGTTGCCATGTATCCCTCGGATGACCGCAGCAAGACGCCGACCAAGACTGCCAAACCTCGTCGCTGGTCCGCGTCGCTCGCTTCGCGCGCCGTGACGCACCACTACAAGCGCAGCAACTCGCTCGAGGTGTGTCCGGAGGTGGTCAATCCGGTCGTGATCGAAGCCGTCAAGCGCCAGATCGACCAGCTTGCGTCCTGGGACTTTGACGTCTTCGCGGTAAGTTTCGGGTATTGCTTGGAGCGAGTGAGCCCTGGTATCGGCGATGCGCCTCTGACAACGGTTCGTCTTCGGTTCGTGCAGATCGCCGACGCTGTACCAGGCCAGACGCTAAGCATCGTGGGCAATGCGCTGCTGGAGAAGTTCGAGTTCTGCTCCCACTTTCGCTCGTCCCGGAGTCGTCTGCACCGGTTCCTGCGGCAGTGCGTGCTTTCGTCGCTCTCGAGTTCGAGTCCGGAGAGCTGCATCGTCAGACTGACTTGTCTTCACTGTGGCTCCAGGATTGAGCTCAAGTACTATGACCATCCTTACCACAACGGTACGCGCTGCAGCCAACTTGCCGCCAAGCAGCATACTAATCCGTCCGTCTCCCCCTGCTGTCGTAGCTGTGCACGCAGCGGACGTGGCGCAGAGTCTCTTCCACTTCCTCTCCTCAGCTGGTTTGGGCGACTCATTCTCGCCACGCACCAAATGCGCCGCGATTCTTGCTGCGATCGTCCACGATGTTGTACGTGCGCGTCGTGTGCGCTCATCGCGACGAGGATCTTGTGAACTGCGCCGCGGATCTCACCCTTCGTTCACCACTACACTATCGACAGGGCCACACGAGCTACTCGAACAACTTCCACATCGCTATCAACGACGACCTCGCGATCCAGTACGTGTACAGGTCGCCACTCGAGCACATGCACTGCGCGCTGGCGTTCCAGTTGCTCAAGAACCCCAAGTACAACGTCCTCCAAGGCCTCACCAAGATCGAGCAGCTCGAGGTACGAGCGTTGCGAAGGCAGTGTGTGCTGGATGACGCTCTCACACTTGTGTGTGTGCATCAGGTTCGGAATTTGATCACAGACATGGTGCTAGCGACGGACAACGCGGTTCACTCGACGTACCTGGCGAAGCTCGAAGGCTTGGTGAGCAGGTACGCGGCGATCGCAGGCAGACTTCGTTTGGAGTGGTGATTCTCATCGACATTCGTGCTGATTGGCGAAGATCCTCCGACGAAGGCTGGCGGCTCTGCGATCCGGATGACGAGAAGCTGGTTCTTCAGGTGCGATTCAACTTTGTCTGCCGCTCGCAATTTGTGACGCGTCGCTCTCCACTCATGACGCTGCGCTTGGAGCCGTAGATGGCACTTCACGCAGCGGACGTGTCGAACCCAGCAAAGTCGACCGACGTGTGCCGGAAGTGGGCAGACAAGATCATGGTGGAGTTCTACCAGCAAGGCGACAAGGAACGCGAGCTCCAGCTACCTGTGAGTGTCGGCTATGACCGGGACAACCCAATCCCGCTCGAGAAGATGCAGGCGGGCTTCATCATCGGCATCGTGCAGCCGCTCTTCCACGTGATGGCGCAGTTGCCGCGCGTCGAGTTCGGCCACTGCATGCAGCATCTGGGTGACAACCTGCACTTCTGGCAGAGCGAGCTCGCGCGGAACCAGCCTCCGCCGTCCCCAACTCTGCCACCAGCAGTGCCACCACTTCAAGCGGCACCAGTAGCAGCAGCAACGGAGCGTGTGGTGTCATAGCGCACAGCACAGAGTCAGAGCAGACAGGATAGAGACATAGACGAACGACCCAAGCCTCTTGAGCCTTCGGGACTGTACACTACTTCAGCCACCGCTTGCACGCACGTACTCATCCCTCTTCCTCTTCTTCGGTGTCCGCACTGCTCCGCTGTCTTCGGCGCTTCGTCGGCGCAGCCACAACTTCGTCGTCGTCTTCTCCGTCACCTTCGTCAAGCGTGTCTCCTTCGCCGTCCGCACTCTCGGTCTCCACGGCGTCTGTTAGTATCACATCCGCCTGCGCCGCGACCTCGTCGCCCTCCTCTGCCTCTGTGCCACTGCCCTCGGACTCGTTCGCGTACGAGTCCCTCGGCCTCTTCTCGTCTCCGTCCTCGTCGATTCGCTCCTTCACGATCTCGCGGTTGAAGCGGAAGTCACGCGACTGCCGCAGCCGGATCCACTGGTCAAAGATCCGATCCTACGCCAAACACCACACGCTGTCAGCACCTCCCTCGATACTTTCTCACAAACAAGAGCAACAAGTACCTTGGACAGCTTTGAGAGCTTGATGAGCGCGACGTCAAACTGCTCCAGCTGGAAAATCACTTCGGGGATCAGCTTGGACTGCGCTGCTGACGCGCTCGCCTGCTGCTTACCGCGCGCCTTCGAGGCGCTCGCGAGAGCCGCTTTCTTGCCTTCTTCGTGGATGCACGCAATGAACTGCAGCAGCGTCGGCGACAGTTCACCCGCGACGCGCTCGAAGAGCCTCTGGAGGTACTTCGGCAGCGACGAGTCTTTCCGACGCAGCTTGCAGTTCACCATCACGACCAGAAGCTTGTACAGACGCCCGATCAGCCGGATCACTCGGATCGACACAGCGATCTTGCTCAGGTCCATCATCACGAACGGCATCAGGATCCCGCAGAGCTCGAAGATCTTCCTGCAAATGCCCTTGTAGCGCGCGTGAATCTTGGACGTCGACGCCGCGATATCCAACACCGCGGAGCCCGTCTCGTCCTCCAGCACCTGCAGCAGCGACAGGTCTTGTTCTTTCAGCTTCATCGTCTGCCGGCGCTGCTGTGCATCGAACTCCTTCACAGTCGGCTCCAAGTCGCTCATCGCTTCCTCGCACCGCACCAAGACCGCAGTTGCACACGTGATGATGCTCTTCTCGTCGAACCTGTCGAGACTCAGTCGATCAGGAGCGTTCGCGAACTCAGTCACCTCGCTGTTGTCGTCGCTGCCATTGCA
The DNA here is from genome assembly GCA_023334105.1 of Globisporangium nodosum. Lineage (NCBI taxonomy): Eukaryota > Oomycota > Peronosporomycetes > Pythiales > Pythiaceae > Globisporangium > Globisporangium nodosum. The sequence goes on from JAASGA010000104.1 coordinate 30,874, forward strand.
GTAGTGCAGCAGTCCCTTCGTCAGCTGGAGCGCGAAGCTGGCGACCAGGCCGAGATCCGGGTGCGGACGCAGGAACAGGTGGATCATGACCTCCAGCAGCTTCTGCGACGCGAAGTTGCCTCGTAACAGTGCGCGCTTCATCCACGGCTCGCACTTGGTGACGACGTGCGCAGGCAGCTTGTACCAGACCGACTTCACGACTCTCAGCAGCAACATCGACTCTCGCGCCTGCCCTCGTGTCAGCAACGAGTCGAGAAGCTTGTGGATGACCACGACACAGTTCTCGAGTTTGCTCGTATCCCCGTCGCCCATCAGCTCGTCCTCGTCTTGAAGGTCTACACTTGAGAACGCGTGGCCGAGACAGTCGGCGGCTTCTTCACTCGACTTCTGCACCCACACGCCCACAACCGCACTAAACACCTTGAGCGCCTCGATGCGGATGTCTTCGATCTGACTCTGGCTCGCTGTCGCCGCTGCGTCACGTGGACTTCTCTTCGTGCCGCCAGCAGTGGTTGGGGGACTCGGCAGCTCGTTGCACCCGTGAAAGATCCCAAACACGATCGCTCCGAGGCGATCGATGAGGATGCGGCTCTCGCCAACGAGAACCGACTTCTGGTTGAACATCGTGGTCGCAGACGAACTTCCACTCTGCTGCGCGAAATCGACCAGCAGCCCCGCCTTCTCGAGCAAGAACAGCAGCAAGTTCTCGTCGTCTCTCGAGACGCTCGATGAAGTGGACTGGAGCTTGCCCATGCAGAACTCGAGCAACGACACGATACTCGACGGCGACAACAACAGTCCATTGCTGAACGACGCGTTCTCGCCGAAGAACGAAGCGAAGTCATCGCTGCCCGCAGCGCTCTTGTCGCTTCCTCCTGCAGGTGCTGCCGACCCTCCTCCCGCAGCGGCGGCTTGCTTCTGCTTGCTTGGAGCCCTCCCTCGCTTCCGCTCGCCCCCATTCGCTCCACCCTCCTTCCCTTTCTCCTCCGACTCGACAAGTCTCCCTCGTAGCCACTTGTGCATGTCGAGGTAGTGCGTCAATGCTGTCCACGTTGCTTCTTCGACCTTCATGTCGCCTCCAGTCGATACGATCGTCCAGTTCATGCACACCTCCCAGATGTCGAGCAGGATCCGTGCGAGGCGCTGATTCGACTGACCCATCGCAGTCTGCGGCGCGAAAGACAGGTTCTTGTCGATCTCAAAGTCCGTCAGCTCGCACCGCTTCATCCGCTCCATGAGGACTGACACATTCTTCTCCACTGCGTCGAACGACCTCTGCGCTCCGGCAGTCTGCGTCGCAGGAATGTCGTCGTCCCCCAGCATGTCGTCCACGTCAATCGCGCCCTCCAAGCTGTCTCTTTTGATCTCGACGACGCAAGTGAGAAGCACATGGAGCAGGTAAGCGAGCGGCTCCTCGTAGAACCCCCGCTTGCGCGCGAGGCAGCTGTCGATTTTCAGTGGAGGCAGGATCGACTCGTTCTCGTCGTAGTACTTGGAGTAGTGCTGGAACGTGAGCTCGAGGATCGACGGACGGAGCGTGGGGCACTCGCGGAAGACCTTGATCAGCTCGGCGTACAGCACGAGCCGAACGCGCGTCTGGAGCTGCAGCGCTCGCTTGAAGATACCGCAAAACTGGCGATACAAGTCTTCTGCCAAGACTGCGTTCGCGTGTTCCTGCGTCGCGATCTCGCTGTCAACCGACCCATCGCCCGCGATGCCCTGGGACAACAGAATGCTGGTGTTCTGCGAGTACAACTGCGTGAGCGTGCTACTCCGGCTGAAGATCGTTGACGAGAGGCACAGCAGGAACGAGAAGCCGATGATCGCGATCATTCTCGACTCCTCGTCCTTCCGGAACATCGCCTTGCGCAGCGTCAGGATCAGGAAGCTCTTGATGTTCGCCCGCACCTTCAGCAGCGGACTCAGCGCCGCAAACAGCAGCCGCGCGTTCAGCGGCGCCATGTGCGTCACGTACTCGAGACACTCCTGCAACCGCTCCGCCAGTTTGTGCGTGATCTCAAGCGGGTGGCGCTTCACTATCCGTGCGAGCAGCTTGATCGCCGCCCTGGACCCGCTATCCTGCACCACGACGGCGTTCACGAGCTGGTCGATGATCTTCTCGCGCGCAGACAAGTGGTGCTGGAAGCAGCCGAGGATGACGCGGATCGCAAAGTCGACCCATGGAGGCTCTGCTGTCGCCGTCTTCTTGGTGCCAGACGCTGCGCTGGATACATCGTCTGTGTGCTTACCGCTCGCCCCGTGCGCTAGCAGAGCAAAGCCGAACTGCACCATGCGCTGCGTCACGGGACTCCAGTTGCCGTCCTGCGGGTGCACAATGGTGTCAAGGAACGCCGATCGAGTGGAGACGCCCGCAGTCGGCGCTGCTTCGATGCTGAACCCCTCGAGCGACTCGGCCTTGTACGACTGCGTCACTCGCTGGACGAGGAACGCATTCACGCGCGCTTCGTACTTCTCCTGCGTCGCGACCGTCAGCAGTAGGCCGATGTCGAACGCTGTCAGCTCCTTCGCGCGCAGCTCGTACTCTGCGAGGAACACCTTGGCGATGCTCTCGTCGTGCTTGAGCACCAGGTCGACGTGGTACACCATGGTCGACAGCAGCACTTTGATCTCTCGGCCCGCGGACGACGACGCGTGCGTCACCGCCGCGCGCTGGTCCGCGTACAGCACTGCGCTGACGCGCGCGATCGCGTCGCACTTGCGCAGCAGCATGTTCATGAGCAGGCGCTTGCAGAACTCGTTCTTGGTGCGGCCGATGAGTAGCATGACGTTGTAGAAGACCGTCGGCAGCGACTCGAAGCAGTCGTTGCGGGCATCGAGCGCGACCTCGTCTGGGATCTCGCGGTTTGCCTCGCGGAAGATCTTGCCGCAGAGCTCGCGCTCCTGCTCGGCGTTCAGGTGAAAGTCGCGGAACGTCTTGAGGATCTGCAGGAAGAAGCGCCTGGGCCACGCGAGCGCGAAGAGCTTCGCGAGCGCCTTGTCGCGGTACTCGGCGCCGGAGCACTGCGCGTCGTCGCTGTCGTCGTCCAGCTCGAGGCGTGGGCTCTGCGCGACGCGCAGCAGCAGCTGCGGCAGCAGCTCGATCGAGTAGAAGACCACGAGTCCGTCGGCCGGGCGCACACGCTGCAGCTGCTGGCAGAGCGCGACGCCGCGCAGCAGCTCGTCCACGGCCGCCGGCAGGTCGTACGAGCGCAGCGCGTGCAGCTCGCGCAGCAGCACGGCGAGCGCGGCGGCGGCCAGAGCGTTCGGCGCGTTCAGCGCGTGCAGCGCCTGCAGTGTGGCCCTGAAGAGCGTGCGGCGCCAGCGCGCGGCCTCCCGCGCAGCCGAGGGTGCGCGCAGCGCCCAGAACGCCGCCTGCAATGCGTCGAGGAACGCGCTGTCCTGGTACGCGCTCTGGCCGGCAGCCTCTGCCTGTGCTGCCAGGCGGGTCGCCAACAGCGCCACCAGCCGCTCGAGACCGATGGCCGCCGCCACCTCGAAGCTCTCGGCGCTCGCATCATCTTCGGCGGCGGTGGCTGCGGTGGCGGCGCGGAAGAGCGCGACGAGCCGCGTCAGCAGCTGCTCCGGCTCGGCGGCGGCGGCAGCGTCAACGACGATGTCTGCACCGTCGATGGAGCTCATGTTGCTGTTGCCTTCAGTAAACTGCTAGTCAACCGAGCTGGTTATAAATGTAAATAAAGGAATAAACAATTGTAATTACTGAAACAGTCGTGATCAAAACAGAGAAGCCCTGAAAATGACCGCCCTCCTACACTTCACTTGCGAAAATGACCCCTCACTGATCGCCACATATTTTGCCACGCGCCCCCCATTTTCGCAGCAGTCCGCAAGAAGCCTCACGCAGCAAGCTCAAGATGCTCCACCTGATCAAGAAGGCGGCCACGGCGGCGGCCAAGCCGAACAACTCGATGCAGACGCGCCTCATGAGCGGCGGTCACGGCCACGGTGGCCCGCCGCCCACGGGCTTCGAGGCCAAGGTCCGCGAGGTGCTCCCGCAGGACTACCAGGTGTGTCTTCTGTGATGACGATCTCGCTCTCGCGTGTGTGCATGGGGGGGAGGGGAAGGACACTGACGCCGTCGTCGACTGCAGATCGTGCTCGCGACGCTCGGCATCTACACGAGCATCATCATGCTCTTCAAGCTCAAGCCGTCGAAGAAGGCTGTCGAGGCGCCTGGTGCGTTCGCTTGTGCTGACTATCGCGTGCTTAGTAAGGCGGAGATGTCTAACACCTTCTCCCATGCAGCCGCCTCTGCCGCCACCTCGACGTCGTCGGCCATCCCGTCGCTCTTCGACGACGAGTTCGACGAGTGGTCCAAGCTCCCGGGCAACCTCGAGCGATGGGAGAAGAGCCTCGACACGATCGGTGCCTAAGCGCCTCGTGTCGCCCCCGCCCGCGTCCAACGAGCGTAGCAGACAGCCGACCGCAGCCGCCGCAAGTGAAGAAGGAAGAGGTTGTCGGGCGACTCTGTTCGTCTGCTTGTCCATCCGCTCGTTCGCGCTTCCTCCGCGAGGCGGCGAGCGAGCGAGCGCTTGTGGCAGCTGCGCAGCTAGAGACGGCGGCGCGGTAACGAATGAAGAAGTTGATGATGCTAGTGAATGCGAAGGTGGCCATACAAATACATAGCGCGAGGGGATGATCGCGGGGCGGACTGCGCAGTGGAGTCAGTCGCTGCTCAGTCGCCGATGCAGCCGAACTCGCTCGAGCCGTCGCCGCGCAGGCGCTCGCAGAGCATCGGCTCATAGTGGTCGCCGCCGCGGTCGCTGCCCGTGAGGCGCATGAGCAGGAACCACGGCGCGTGGCCCTTCGAGTGGCTCTTGGAGCTCCGGTCGAGCTCGCCGCCCTCGGCGCGCGGGCGGTGCGGCAGGAAGAACATCTTGCCGCAGCCCACGAGCACCACGAAGATGTCGCGCTGGTAGGCGGTCGCGAGCGCCTCGAGTACAATGTCGTCGCCCCACGCCACGCGCGAGTTGTCCGGGTCGTTGTCCACGGACACGAGCCCCGAGCGGCTGTAGTTGAGCCCGACGAGGAAGTGCGTGTTGGCGCCGTTGCCGACCTTCATGTACTCACAGTACGACTGCGCGTCCACGACCGGCTGCGCGAACTGCGAGTAGACCGTCTCGGCCGCCTGGCCCCACGAGTACCCGCGGTCCTGCAGCTCGACGCACTTGGCGTAGAGCAGGTCCTTGTCGCTCTTGCGCGCCACGTAGCGCCGCGTCTGGATCGGACTCACGCCCCAGCCGCCCTTGAGCGACGGGAAGTACAAGTTCTGGATCGCCGTCTCGATCTTCTTCTTCTCGTCCGACGAGCTCGCGTTGTAGTGCTGCAGGAAGTACGTGGTCGCCACCTGGCGGATCTCGTGCGGCGCCAGCGGCTCGCACTCCTCCGTATACAGCAGCAGCTGCTCCATCGACAGGAACAGGCAGTCGCCGAACGGCGCCACCGGCGCCAGGTACTTGACGCTGTACGCGATGTCGTGCGGCATGTACGACACGCCGTCCTCCTCCAGCACGCGCAGCAGGTCGCGGCTGCTGTAGTCCACGCCCGAGACCCGCTGCCAGCCCATGCACACCGTCACGGGCCGATCCACGACGATCTGCCGGTCGGTCATGACGAAGCGGTCCGAGCGCGCCATGCGCGGCGTCAGCAGCGCTTGCTCGGGTACCGCCTGTCGACCACACAGTCACACACACCATGATAGCGCGTCGTCAGTCCAGCTACTTACTAGTAAGCACATCCCCAACTAACTAACTAGCTACACACGCGCACGCGCGCACCATTTGCTGGTACTGTGAGTACGCCAGCAGGCGCGAGTCGAGCAGCTGCTGCGCGTCGGAGATGGCCTCGCTGAAGCCCTCGAACGTCGTGATCTGCGTGGACGCGTCCAGCGCCGGCAGGAAGGGAAGCGCCATGGGCATGTCCTCCAGCTCCACTGAGTCGTCGCTTTCGTCGGCGCCTGCGCCGCATTCGTCGTCGTTATCGTCGTCGTCGGACCCCATCACAGCGGATCTCGACATGGGCGACGACGGCGGCGAAGACGTGGGCGGCGTCACCACCAGCTCCGCGGACATTGCCAGCGACGCACGCAGTTTCGCAGCCGACGGCGACTCGGCGCTGTCGCGGCGCACAAACACGTACTCCTCCTGCTCGTCCTCGCGCGGTGTCGTCGTCTGCTGCTGGTCCGCCATGCTGTCCCTGCTTCTTGCTTCTTGAGCTTGGCTTGCTTCTTCTGAGAAAAATGAACTACGAGTTCAGTATACGCGTTAAAGTACGTTTTATATGATTTGTACATGTACATGAATCATGTACAATACCTAGACCCACATTATGCATGTACGTGAATCATGCACAATATCTGGACCCGCCATCACGGTACTTGGAAAGTGGAGGCAAAAACTATTGCATCGCGAGCAGAAATAAACGGCCTAAAGGCCACATTTAGCCGGCGTCAGCGATTGGCTATCTATTATGGAATTTGGATGACGATTGGATAGTTCGTCTAAAAACGAACTAATAAGAGGAGAAAAAGAGCGATGGAAGCAAATGTGCTCTATTTTTGAATATCATAAATTTCTAAAGTAGTCTTTAAGTATAGATTAGTTAATAACAGCTTAATAAACAACCTCACAATATTTTTCAATACAATTATATATTGGTTGGCTAAATTCAGAGCATGTGGACCACATGCTCTTACGTCATCCACTCTAGATCGCTCTGAACGGTACAATAAAGCACTTTAGCGTGAAATTTACAGTACAGCGGTAATTGGGCACAGGGGTCACACCAAATTTGCTCGTGGTGACCAAGTGAAGTTCCTCGGGATCGTGTTCAGCCAGGAAGACACCACCCCATCGCAGCTTGCCCGGATCGACCGTAGGCTCCTTGATCG